>JBANSL010000013.1:58792187-59007187 GCA_037127255.1 Persicaria tinctoria
TCATATCAAAGTGATAAAATGTGTTGTGAAGATAAAATCTTTACATATTATTTATTTATTTATTTTAATAGTCATTTTTTTAAAAAAAAATGAATTTTTTTTTAAATAATGTAACCCGCCGGGTCAACGGGTCAACCCGAACCCGTCAACCCGTGAGATTTACAGGTTAGGGTTCGGGTCGGCCAACCCTGACCCTTGACCCGGCGGGTCCGACCTGTGGCCACGCCTACCTATATGTTATGTGTCTTTATTTTCACATTGCTTTTACTATGGTTTATTTCATGTAATTTCTTCCCTTTTCTTACCTTGCTGTAATAAGCCTTTTTTGGGCATGACTGTGGCACGTGATCAGGTGAGCTCAGTGGTATATAAGCCGAGCTTTCACCTGATGGCACAGTAGGGTTTTGGGATCTTCAATGTGCAGCTAATTTCCTTATGGCCAATTTGGCTCTTTCCCTCATTGAATGAAACAGTGCATTTATTTTGTTGTGTTCTTGCTCTTTACAGCAAGCTTGTGCAGGGATCTGGAGCTTTGCAACTCTTCACAAGTATCTAATTATAATCCACATATATACTCACATATATTAAAATCGATGCATAGTGTCCTATGTGACGTATTGTGGTTGATTCCATGAATTTTTTTTTAATAAAACAATATGTTGTCATTGTTTATGTATAGAAAGATACACTATATATTAGTTAATTGACAAAAAAAAACAGTTAATAGTCATACTCACCAAAAATATTTATATCAAAATTAATTATTTAATAATTGTTATTTTATTCATATTATTTTTTGAGGCCAAAGTAAATTATTAAAATACTATGTAGCCATAATATATAGGCACAATCCATCCATGGATAGATATTTTAGTAAGCTAACATAATAAATATATATACTACATATTTAATAAAAAATATTAAAATATTTTTAAACAGCAGTTATCTATTAAAATACATGAGATTTAAGAAACGATATATTAGAAAAAAAAACCTTTTACCTTATAAATGTGAATTTTATTTATAGATATATTTTGAGAGAATCTAAATAAATGATATTTAGATCGATTATATATAATCTATCAAAATAATTTTATTTATATCTATATTTTTTGGGAGGAAAAAATAATTTATATTTAGATATTTTTTTAAATCTATCTACATTATTTATAATATTGTATTATTGTATTCTCTGTAAACGGGGCGGAACATTGCCATATTGATTTGTGCATAATATAATGAAAAATGAATACAAATTTGTGACTGCTACTTCCCATCGGCAATAAGTCTGAAAAAGCGTCTAAAAATATTAAATTTAGATATTTGCACCCTGTAGTCACCTACACAAGTTTATTATGTGAATTATCTATTCAACTTAATCAAACCAATTACCCTAACGAACATGTTTCAACATTTCAACCCAGGGAAACATAGCTTTGCTTTGACTCGAAATCCGAATAAGATCGACCCGTCTCTTGACCCAAAACCCGACCAAGCTGCTTTGATCCGAAACCCGAACGAGCATAACCCTATTCAACCCAAAACCCGACCAATCTAAAATTCATTTTGACTGAACCTAACCCGAGCCAACCCAATAAATGGTCTTTAGGACACAAAGTCCTACAAGACAGGTTCAGAAACTTCTAATTCATTTTGACCGAACCTAACCTGAGCCGACCCGGTAAATGGTCTTCAGGACACAAAGTCCTACAAGACAAGTTCAGAAACTTCTAATTCAAAGTATAAAAGACAAAATGTTCACAACAACATCACAACAAAACCAAAACCAGAGAAGTTGTTAAAGGATAATATGATGATGGGTAAAGATAAAGGGGGAAGGGATTAATCACAGTTAGCACTAATCCGAGCTACTTGCCCCATCTTTTGAGTCATTAAAGGAATATGAATACTTATGCGACTATCCGTAGATCGAGGACAACCCTAAAGATATCTTCAACTCCACTTCAGACTCGAAAGTCTTAATCCTATCATTGTGCTCCCCCACCATTGTTTGCAAGTCCTTCATATCAGTGGTTTGAAGGTCTTGAGGCCCTTTAATCTTCATCTTTGAAATGCTCGATCTCCTCATTCAACACAATTCCTAGCTTGTCCTCCTTCCTAAAATCATATGCATTAACTCATTCAAAGTTGTCCTTGAAAATTTTAGGGTATGGGAATTGGTGGGTAGGACTCTTAGTGTAGGATAGGTAATAATGTACAACCTGTAAGGGCAATATAGTCATTTCAGGTGAGATTGCTTGTACATATAGTGGTGGTTGGAGAGCGGGAGTCAGTTGTAACAACCATTTGTGTATGTGTGTGTGTGTGAGTTCATAATGGAATACAAATTGGGGTTTGAGTTTTCTCACAATTTCTGATTGAGTTTGTGTGTTTGAAATCTGGATTGCAAGTGTCTAAATGGTATCAGAGCTCTTGGTATCCTCATAGATTCGAGTGTAGCATGAACGAGTGTTTTTGTGGTTGATTCATCATAGCGCGACCGACGTTTGCAGAGATCTTGATCGGAATGGCTAGACGAGGTGTTGGAAACAACACTATTCACCAGGAACTGGCTCTATTAATGGAGGAGGTAGGGGGAATTTCGTCAGTGTGACACCTCCTCCTCCTGAAGCTCATAATATAGGCTTCAATGGCGGGGCCACTGGAAATCATGGACTGCAATTTGGGGATCTAGGACAAGGTACGGGTAATGTTCACTACAATCCTTATTTCCTGTTCAATTCAGATCACCCAGGGATGCAACTAGTATCTACGCTATTCAATGGTGTTAATTTTGCTAGCTGGAATAGAGGAATTGGAATTGCGCTTGGCGCAAAAATGAAATTAGGATTTATAATTGGTTCATGTGTGAAACCTCGAGAAGATAGTGATGAATATGAGAAATAGCAGAGAGCTGATTCTATGGTCATGTGTTGGCTAATTAACTCGATGACGAGTGAAATTAGTGAGAATTTCATGTATATGCTGACTTCTAAGGAGCCATGGGATGATCTTACAGAGAGATATACTGAATCGAATGATCCTTTAACCTTTTAACTGAGAAGGGAGGTTTTCAATTTGAAACAAGAGAATTTGTCCGTAGGAGCGTATTTTGGAAAACTCAAGAAGCTTTGGGAGGAATTAAAGCTCCTTGATGCATTCCCTACTTGTAGCGTTGTTGTGTTATGAATAATTGTTCTTGTGCTTTACTGAAGAAGATGATCGATATGGAGGATAAAGTGAAAGTTATGTAGTTCTTGATGGGATTAAACGATGCTTATGAACCATTGCATAACAATGTTCTGTCCAAGGATCCGATTCTAGGAATCAATAAGGTGTCCAGATGGCAACACAGATTGAACGCTCGAAAGGGATGAATTCTTTGATCCAAGGTGATTCTCAGGTGCTAGCTGCAGGTTCGAGTGGCCATATGAATAGTGAAGCTAATGTTGTTAATAAGTACAATTGGAATAGGCAAACTGGTTACACTAGACAGATGGATGCAGGATGGAAGGATTTCAAAAGAACTAAGTATGATAGGTTTTGTGACCATTGCCATGAATGTGGTCATACAAAGGATTATTGCTTTAAGCTTGTGGGGTATCCTGAATGGTTTCGTGGTCCTAAGGAGGGTGAGAAGCTTAAGCCTTCTGGGAAATTTGATGGTTATATAAAAACTGCTGAATTTGAGAGTCCAATTGAGTCTTCATTTGGAGAGACTAAGCCTGATCCAGCGATGGTTAATGCCATTTTCCAAGAGGTACTCAAGATGATGAAGGGCAAAGGAAATGCAGATGGACCTGATCAATCAGCAAATCAGGCATTTGTTCACTTTGCAGGTAACTTGAGTGTTTCATTTTTAATTGGTGCTAACAAAGGGAATAAGCTTGATTGGATAGTTAATTCTGGTGCTACTGATCATATAACCTTTGACAGTAGCATCTTTACTCATCTTGAGGTATTGCATAAAGCTATTTCTCTTGGCTTACCTGATGGGTCAACTATGTTAGTTACACAGTCTGGATTTGTTCGGTTGAGCTCTAATCTGGTGTTGGAGAATGTCCTTTATGTGCCTCAATTCAGACATAATTTGTTATCTGTGTCAAAGATTTTGAGGTATGGAAGATTGGAGTTTTGTTTTGATAAAGGTTCCTGTTGGTTACAGGACCTTACAACCGAAGAAGTCTTAGCTAGAGGTGTTGAAGAAGGTGGTCTCTATGTGTTACAGGCTTCACAAGTTGGATGTTTGCTTGCAGATAGTGGAGTTGGTGCTCCAGCTATTTAGCATAAATTTCTTTGTAATAATGTTGAGATTGTACATGCCAGACTTGGGCATTTGTCTGTTTCCAAGATGAGACATGTTTCAGATTGTAGTTCTATGGATTTGAGTACTTTCAGTTGTAATACCTGTTCAATGAGTAAAGCTCATCATTTTCCCTTTGATAAAAGTCACTCTATTGCTAATTTTCCTTTCCACTTGGTGCATTTTGATCTGCGGTGTCCTTATAAGACTCCCACTTTAGATGGGGCTCGTTATTTTGTGACAATTCTAGCTGACTGCACCAGAACTACATGGGTGTATTTGATTCAAGATAAGATGCAGGTGTTGCGTGTGATTACAAGTTTTTTTTTATGTATGGTAGCAAATCAGTTTAAGACATGTGTCAAGGTGGTTAGATCTGACAATGGGACTGAATTTACTCAAAGAAGTTGTACATATTTGTTTGCCAAGAAAGGCATTCTTCATCAACGATCTGCTTCTGGTGTGCCTGAGCAGAATGGTCGTGCGGAAAGGAAACACAGGCATTTGGTAGAGACAGCAGGGGCAATCAGATTACATACTGGGTTGCCAATTGAGTTTTGGGGTGACTGTATTTTAAGTGCCACTCATCTGATTAACAAGATGCCATCATATGTGTTGAATTGGGTGTCACCTTTTGAAAAATTGTACAACACTGCACTAGACTATAGTAAGCTCAGAGTTATTGGTTGTTTGTGTTTTTCTATGCAACCTAATGATCATAGAGAGAAGCTTGGTCCTATTGCTAGAAAATGTGTATTTTTGGGGTATCCTCCTGGTCGATCAGAAGGCATTTGAATTGTTTGACATTGATAAGAAATCCATCATCATTATTAGACATGTTGTGTTCAGAGAAAGTGTTTTCCCTTTCAAATCTATGGAGACTAGCAACAAAAGCCAAAATTTGCCTTTGGTTGAGGTTGGAGATGAGGATTGGGTGTCTTTATCTCCTACATCTTCACATTTGCCTTCTTTAGCTTCTTCAGGTGGTCAAGATATGAATCCTCAAGTGCAAGCAACTCCTCCTATTGTTGAGAATTCATCTTTGCCTTCTTCTGCCACTTCCTCCTCTTCACCTTCTGCTCAAGCTCCTGTTTTGGCAAAAAGGACAATTATTAGACCCCAGAGATTGCAAGATTAATATATTCATTTCAGGTGAGATTGCTTGTACATATAGTGGTGGTTGGAGAGCGGGAGTCAGTTGTAACAACCATTTGTGTGTGTGTGTGAGTTCATAATGGAATACAGATCGGGGTTTGAGTTTTCTCCCAATTTCCGATTGAGTTTGTGTGTATGAAATCTGGATTGCAAGTGTTTAAACTTAGCACAAGGGCCCATGAACAGGTATTATCTAAATAGCCAAAAAAATTATCTTCTTCTTCATCACAATATGCCCCGCAATTGAAAAATCACAAAGGTTGAGGTGGAACTTCTTCTCCCACCTTGGAGTGATGGGAATAACCATGAATTGATGGATCAATTTCAACACTAGCTCTAGATCGATCTTTTGTCACCATAGCCTTGATCGTATTCACGGTCTCCAAACATAGCCTTTGCAACCTTCTTGCACTTTGAGGTATTCTTAATTACTATTCATGAGATTTCGGAATCCCCTAATTTTGATTCTCAACACATCAACCAAATAATTCTCATTATATCTATTTTTCAGCACTGACTTTATATGTTCATTACTTATGAGTTTTAAGGAATAAAGACATTATTTTCTTTGCCATATTTTATCCGTATCCACCTTGCATAATATCCTTTTCTTGTAGCCATTTTTGAGTCTTTAGCCTTTTCTTTGAAGCTCAACAAAATTATACCCTTAGCCAATGATCCGGACCCATATATATGAGAATTAGGATTAGAGTTGGTGAGTGGTTTGATCAAGTTGATTAGAGGAGAGAGTGCTATCGAGTGAGTTAAATATTGATGAGAGATATGGGATTGCATGTTATTGTAATTTGTTCTTATTTCTCACATTGTATTTCATTTATATGACTCTAAAGAAAAAAAGCGAGAAAAGAAAAGAAAAGATATCGAAAAGAAAAAAAAAGAAAAATAGAAAAGGAAAAAAAATGAAAAAAATTATAAATAAATAAATATCAAGAGAAATAGCCAAAATAAGGTAACTCTTCTTGATAAATAAAGGGCCTTGGTCATCTTTTATATGTGAGAGTTGGGTAAAATAAATGGTTGAGTAAATAAGTTCTTTTGTCGACATGCTAGTGAGTTTGTTGTATATTTTGAGAGAGAGTTGATGGTTTATGTTGTTCGAAGTTTAGGATCTTAGTTCCCGGATTTTGAGCACCACTTGGCCAATTAATTAAATCAGCTTCTTGGCCTTATTTTAATACCAAGCCCTATTACAACCCTACAAAAGTCCTCTTAATGATCATTGTTTGCTTTGACATCTCCAGTGGAGAAATTGATGATATAAATGTTAATATTTGTGTGGATTTTTGCATATGGATTGAGTCAAGAGTCGTAGTTAAAGCCTAAACACACTTTGAGAGCGAGAGAAAACACATTATCCTAGGATGGTTGGACTAAATTTCCTTTAACTTTTGGATCGCTCATATACTTGCTATGATGTTTATTCTATTATTCATGCCTCCTACTACTTGGTATTGCTTTTGACGAGGTTAAGGCATGAAGATCTTATTTGTGGGATGATTGGTCATATCTTTGTTTTACATTGCTTGAGGACAAACAAAAGATTAAGTGTGGGGTATTAGATAATGCGTATTTTAGTAGGCATGCATTAAAGGGTAGTTTAAGACACATTTTCATGGTAATATAATCACTCTTTATAGCAATTTTAGTATTTTACACTATTGTGGTGGATGTTGGAATCTACCTTATGTTAGTTGATTTATGCAGATTCGTCGATCCGACGAGGCGGAGAGGCAAAGCAAGGAAGCCCGAGGAAATAAAGATGAATTGAAGAAGGAAGCATCAAAGAAGGAGAGAATGAAGTCAAGAAAAGAAATCATGAGGAAGCTTGGGAAGCTGATCCGCTGGGACTTGTTAGGAAATAAGCTGGACACCCAGCCAGTAGACACAACGAAAACAAAGGGCCCCGGACATCACCGAATCCGTTGATAGAGTATCTAGCTGGAGCGAGTGGATGTCAGTGGAATCCTAGGGTTTTGTGTGGTCTTTGCGAGCCTTTTTACTTGGACGTTAAGACTCCGAAATTATATCTTTTTAGATTCGACTCTCTCCATACCAGGCCAATCTATGATTTATTTATGCCAACTTTGAGGCCTATTTAAAGACTCTTTTAGTTTAGTTTTATTCACCGCTTTGAAAAGGTCAGTTCTATCGTTTTACTTTTGTTTCATATTTCATTCGACGTACGTAAGCCATGTTTGGCTAACTCTTCTTTGCATGTTTTACTCGCAATTCAAAACATGGCTTGATATATCGTGAGGGCTAATTTCTATTAAGTTTTATTTAGATATATTATTTCATCTCTTTTATTCCGTATATTATATTGTTGCTTTTGTCTTGATTGATCACCTCGAGTTGGAACAGATTTGATCATTTGAAGGTTTAAGTGATAGAGTTAGGGGTTCCATGGGTTTGCTTAAGCGTACGTTTCTCACTTCCGCAGGCTTTTCTTGTGTTTCTCCACGAGGCTTCGATTGCATAAAAATAATGAACACTTGATTGTCGTTGCAGTCGAAGCAAATGCTTTCATTCGCGTCCAAAATTTTTAAATTTTTTTTATAAAAAAAATATGCAATTACTACAACTAACCCCCGAGCTAGCTAGGGAAGTGGTTTGGTAGGCCGGGTTTGGTAGCCAGTGGCCATGTGGGTCGTGTGTTCGCACTGGTATCAATGTTTTTGAGTGATGTCCTATTGTCCTGTTATAACACAACGACAAAAATTACACCTATCCCCATCTATTTATATTCGATCAAAAATTAAGAAAACATTATTAGAGTACGGGTGTACGTTAAGAGTAGGGGTGGACACAAATCCCGTTCCGTTCCGATTCTAATGGAATTTGGAAAAAAAAAATCAATCTCATCTTGATCTCGTTCAGTAAAAACTATACGGGACGTGACGCGGGATGAAGAATAATCTTCATCCTGCAAATCCTGTCCAGTCTCTCACAATATATTTTTATATAAAAATAATAAAATTAATTAAAACATTAATTAAGTTGAATGAATTAGCTAGTAATACTTACTACAGTACTAGTTACGACTGTTGTACAATAATATACAACACTCACAGCCTCACACTATTGTAACGTACAACTGCTTTAATACTTACTTTTTTTTTTAATACAAGGAAATATAGAAGCAGACCCGAACGATCTAACCCCAACCTAGCGCGTCCTTTCGGACGAGAACCTTGAGCTCTGCGTCGTACATGAAATCCTCGTCGGTAGGGATACAGTAAGCCAGATGCGCGATCCTATCTGCAACCGTATTCGCTTCCCTGAAAATATGACGAGTGGAAACTGAATTAAAGAAGACCGATAAATGATTAATGTCAGACATCAGAATTTCAATATTCCAAGGGCATTTCCAATCTCCTAAAAGGGCATTGATAACTGTTAAGTTATCTCCTTCTATAAGGATGTTATGAATCCCTAATAATTTCGCACGTAAAAGACCGTTACGAAGACCAAGGGCTTCTGCGAAGATCGTAGGCATACCATCGCATAACCCTCCTCCCAAAGCAACCTGATGAGCATCATGATCTCTGATAACAAAACCAAACGAGGCCTTTCCACAAGCCAGTTTAATTTGAACCATCAAAGTTTAGTTTGTACGAATTCAAAGGAGGTTTATCCCATTTAGAATTTTTTCGACGAATTTTCCCCGTAGGGCTCTATCGATTAGAACTTGTAAGTTGTTTATCTAATTGATCTTCCCAAGTCATCCAGAAGGAGGTTAAATTTAGAAGCCTGAGCCCAGGACTGCTTAACTGTAAGTAATAAAGCTTTGGTACTAGCTAGATTAGGTTTGTCTGTGGGTGAGAAAACTAACTGATTTCGTTGAACCCATAAGGCCCACCATCCAAGAGCCACATCTGACATGGCACGATGCCCAACAAGGACACGAATACTATCCAGAGTGTAATCTTGGATACAGGAAGTTGGATTCTGCAAATAAGATTAATGGCCTCGGTCGGAAGTAAACCAACCAGTTCCGTATATAAGCTAGGCAGATCCCAAACATTAGAGGATGTAAGAAATTTGTTAACTTTCCACTTCAGCTGGTCATCAGATAAAGGAGTCAAAGCCTTATCTAATAGTTTACCATTAGAAGCCCATCAATCAGACCAAAAGTTGATAGTATATCCATCGCCGACAGACCAACGTAATCCTTTAAAAAACATAGGCCGAGTAGGCATGAGCTTGGACCATTGCCAGGAGGTTCCTCCTTTTTGTTGAAAGGAAAAAAGATCGTTAGATTTAAGATATTTCTCAGTAATAACCTTTACCCAAATGTTGGATGGTTCTGCAATGATTTTCCATAGTAATTTCATTTGCAAGGCAATATTCATAGTTTCAGCCTTGTACAAGCCGAGACCACCCGCCGAAACATCGGTACAGATCTTATCCCAGCTAATGAGAGGTGTGGAAGCAGCATGTTTATTCCAATAGAACTGTCTATAAATCTTATCCAGTTCAGAAAGAATGGAAGAAGGTAACATAAAAGATTGCATTAGAAAGGACGGTTGAGTACTAAGATTTGATTTAATAAGAACTTTGCGGCCTTCAGCCAATAAGGAGGATGCTTTCCATTTTGTTAGTTGTGATTTAGTTTTCAACACTATCTGAGCAAAAGTATCTTTGTTTGCCCGCCCATTAATAATAGGGCAACCTAAGTATTTTTTAATCGAGATAGAGTGGGGAATACCCAATCTAGACGAGATAGTAGATATTACCATTTGGGTAGTATTGGGCGAGACTTGAAAATTTGATTTGTGGAAATTGACTTTTTGGCCAGAAATTTGACAGAATCGATTGATGATAGTCGATACCTTAAGAGCAGCTGAATCAGTAGCTTTTGCGAAGATGATAATATCATCTGTGAAAGCTAAAAACGGGATTTTAATTCCTCTAGTAGAAAAGCGCATACCTAGGTCTTTGTTAGCATGAGATTCCTTTTGTAAAGAGCGTGCCAAAATTTCAACAGCCAAAATGAACAAAAAATGTGATTGCGGATCACCCTGTCTAAGTCCTTTCTGAGGAAAAAATTGGTTAGTCGGACCATCGTTAACCAATACTGAAAAGGAAACAGAAGATACACACTCTTGAATCCAAGATACAAACTTTGGATGAAAGCCGAATTTCGCAAGGATTTTATAGAGGAATGACCACTCAATCCGATCGTAAGCCTTCTCCATATCCAGTTTAATATCCATCAAGCCTCCCATCCCTTTTTTTTTACGAAAAGAATGAAACGCTTCATGAGCAATAAGGATGTTATCCTGTATGGACCGCCCTTTAGCAAAAGCACCTTGTAGTGGGTGAACTAGTTTGTCAACTATTGGAGCCATCCGAGCAGCCAGGATTTTTGCTATGATTTTATAAATTGTTGAACAAAGACTTATAGGTCGGTAATGATTGATTAAAATAGGATCATCAACCTTAGGGAGCAATGTAATAAAAGTGTGGTTGACTTGTTTCAGCAGCTTGCCTGAAACGAAGAAGGTTTTGACAGCCTTAATTGCAGACGGGCCAACAATATTCCAGTACTTCTGATAGAATTCGGCAGGCATTCCATCAGGACCAGGAGCTTTGTCCGAAGCAATTGAAAATAGAGCATGTTGTTTTACCTCTGAGTTAGTCACGGGAGCAACTAATGCATTATTATCTAATGGAGAGATTTCGGTTGTTATAACTTGTAGATCATAATCCATATTAATTGCGTTGGAATTTGACGAACGAAATCTCAGTTTGAAATCCCGTTCAAATTCCTGCTTAATAAGACAACTATCGGTAATATGCAAACCATTAGCTGTTGTCACAGTTTTGATAACTTTTCTATTTCGCCTTACCGAGGCAATTCTATGGTAGTAACCAGAGTTGACGTCCGCTAGCTTAATATGTTTGTCTTTTGCCCTTTGACTCCAATAGTGTCGTTGAAAGTCTAAGAGATGTTCACGTTTGTTTAAAAGACGCTTCTGGAGCATAAGTTTAGAAAACGAACAATCTGTAAGTAACTGTTGTTGAATTAAAAGTAATTGATCATCAGAATCATGAATTTGTGAAAGAATATTGCCAAATGTTTTTTATGCCATTTTTATGCTAGAGCTTTGAGCAGTTTTGTTTTCTGTACAAGCTTAAACATACACGACCCTGGACGATCGAGACGCCAAGCTTGTTTAACAATATTGTGAAAATCCTTCCTCTTGGTCCATGCTAATTCAAACTTGAAAGGTCTGTTAATCACCGAAACAGAGTGACGAAAATCGACCGAGATAGGGCAATGATCAGAAGAGGTGAATTGAAAGCATAGTTTTTGATAAATAACTTATCGAATTGTAATAGAATATCATTCTGAACAAGGCAGCGATCAAGCCTTGCAAATGAATTATCATGGCCAGTTTTCTTTTTCCTCCACGTAAAAGACCCCCCTACAGTAGGAAGTTCACACAAAGAAAGGTTACTGATAATAGCACAAAGTCGGCGAAATCAAGCAGGAGTTGGGTCAATACCACCTAACTTCACCGAAGGTGTAATAATATCATTTAGATCACCCATAATACAGATGGGAAAGGTGATAGATGCAGAGTAATCATAGATGGACCGCCAGAATGCCTCTTTATCCCTGTTATCGGGTGGCACATAGGTGATGAGAACTGCAATTGTTTGTGCTTTAACGGAGTCAAAATAATTGATGTGAATAAAGCGATTAGAAACTAAGACAAGATCAATACTTCCTTCAGCCGGTGGAAGGTCTTTCCAAATAAAACAGATACCCCAGCAAAACCCGTAGCCGGAGAAAACGCAATATTTGAGAACCCATTCCTCTTCCAAAGATGCTCATCAGGACAGGTATCTGTCTTAGTTTCTATCAAGGCTAACGCATTAATATAGTTTGTTTTACAAAAGGACTCAACTGCAGTCCATAGGTTCCTGCGACGTAAACCACAACAATTCCAAGTGCTTATATTCATTAAAAACCAATGTTATGGGAAGTAATTTGTAGAAAGATACACAAAACTGATTGTTGACTCGGGACAGAACCGAAGCTGTAAGCTGTAAATGAGAATGTACAAGTCACGACAAAACAACACAAAACGAATGTGCATAGGGAGGAATCCCTAATAATACCAAGAAAATACAAAGGACTCAGTTCAAACGTAATTGAGGGACAAGTAAACCAACTTGAGATTGGCGTGTTAAGCCTGAACTGATGATAGACCCCCCTCGTAGCTGATACAAAGATGAGCAGTGGACTCTGAATGGTTGTGTACCAACGGATTTTTTGGTATTTTGTGGCTGTCGAGCCAGAGCGTAGTAGAAAGCCAGGTTGTGGCAAAGATTGTATGCGCAAAAGAGGAAAGGAACAAATCCACTGATTGTCAAGTGCACTTAAGACCCGTACACAAGCAATAGGAAGACGATAATCATACTTAATGAAACGAACATGGTAAAAATAGGCAGCAAGCCTAGACCAATAGAGGTGCCATTGGTAATCAAAGCACACCAGGTTAGACAAATAGCAGCTTAGTAAGAATAATTCTTGCAACATAAATTGCTGATCACAAAATAGGATGAGTTGATAATCATTGATATGATAAAATATATTGAGCAAGCAAGTACAGTCTTTCAAAGAAGAACTATAGCGAGTAACCCTCACAGACAATTGAGACAAGTGATAACACCAAAAGCCAACAATGATCCGATAACAAGCACAACAGGCAACAGAATAATCAAACTGACAATAATCAGACAGTACCCGGCAAGGGTTTATATAGATAATAGCATATGTGTTCGAATCAAACCGAATTGAGAGTACAGGGCTAGACAGTATACTAACCTTCAAGCCATCAATGGTAATTTGATAAGGGTACCTCCGAAAATAATAATTCGACACGACTAGGGCGGAGAACACCTAGCCACGCCAAGGGAAAAGGCACCAGAGGACCCGCCAAGCACCAAGGGCAAACCGCCGCCAGAGCCACCGAGCCACCAAAACACCCGCAGTGAGGAACGCCTTCTTCGACTTTCTAGTCGGAATTCCGTTTAGAGATCTACTTGAAATCTACAAAAAAGGGCGCTTTTCCTTCCACTTTTTGTACCATCTTTGCACAAATTCGGTACTGGATCTCAAGCCTGCTCTCAACACGCAAAGGATTTGGGAAGAAAGCATGCATTTTTTTATGGATTTTGAGAGGATTACTAATCTCTTACTCTCTTTTCTTTTTGATTTTATTTGGAAGCGCCTCACAGAAGAGAAGATTGTACTCCTGACGACCTGGTTGTGCAGGTCAAAGGCGGAGCTCGGATGTCCAGAAGATGGCGTTTGGGCGAGATTGCTGGTGGCGGCCGGCGGGGAGCTAGGGTTTGGACCCTTGAAAGCGGCGACCGGCCGAGGGCGGCACAAGTGCGAAGGAGATGGCGCGTGAGACGCGTATTGTTTGGAAAAACTAGGTTTTCGGGGAGTCATGAGTCAATTGAACATCTTGTAAAATTTTGCTTTAATACTTACTGCATTGTTGCTGTGTTAAGTTTGTTTGTGTTTGAAATGATTTTTTTTTTAATACTTACTCTATTGCTACTGTATTTAACCTTTTGTGCTTGAAATTGCTATTTTGTTTAATGAAGGACAACGTCCGTCCCGTCCCGTGAGGGATAGGACCTGGTGAGAATAAAATTTATTTTATCCAGTCTCGATCCCGTCCCGCTAAAAATACACGATACGGGACGTGGGATGACTCTAATCCCATCTCGTCTCATCCCAAGCCGACCCTAGTTAAGAGTATGCTATTTTATGCATATGAACATATATGGTTTTAGTTTGGGTAAATTGACATATATAAAACCACCAACTAAATATTTATTTTTTCATTTAACCATCTATTAAATTTAAAATTATACCTAACCACAAGATAAATACGATTTGTTAACAAATCACCACCCAATGAAAAATATCCATCAAAACATCAATATAAATGACTAATTTACCCCTATATTTTAATCCAATTTTTTTTTCATACCCATTAAAACACCTTAGATTTTTTTATGACGAGGAACCCACATTCGGTACTAAACCCCAAGCACGTGACCAGGTAAACCGGCTTGTGCCGACCAGCTCAACCCACTGGTAGGGAGAAGGTAAATCTTCGATTTTTAATTAACCAAAAAAAATACTTCTTCTTTATCCCATTGTCATAGTTCATACACCAATAAGACATTGAATTTGCCAAATATCATTAAATATGCATTTAGTATGTACAAATGTGGATGTTCAATTCCTCAAAAATGATATATCGGTCATTTATAATATTTTTTCAAAAAATCTTGACAGAATTTTATTTTGGGTGGTGATCGATTTGTTAACATATTGTATTTAATGGGTGGTTCTGTTTAATATTTAAGCTAATGGATGGTTAAGTAAAAAACTAATGAGGGAGGCTATAGACAAGACTACAAAATGGCTACTGACAAGACCTTTAACTACTCAAAATTGATGAACAAATCCTTCTCTATTTCTGAACCGAGATAGGTACGTTGCGAGATTGCTCAATTGATGGTATGTTCTCAATTGATATGCAAACATTACAAAGGCACTAGTCGATCGATCCCTTCTTCATCAGATCAATTAGGGAGGGTGCGCAAAAAGCTCTTTGTCTAGTCTTACTCCTCACTGACATCGTGCGCGGTAGCCACTTTTAGCCCCTCCTATCCACCACAGTTGGATTCATCGGACCAATAGGGGAGGGCTCTCTTCGTCTATTCCTCCTCCTCACAGACCTCACCGCAACCGCTTTTGGCCCCTCCAATCTGCCACCGTCGGATTCATCCAACCAATCGAGGAGGGCACTCTTCGTAAAGTCCTCCTCGCCGACATCGAGGTAATTGCTTTCGACGCCGTCTTAATTCGTCACCAACGATGAAGTTCATGAACTCAGCGCTGCGCTTGAAGACCAGAGCATTGCACTCGTCTTTGTCAATGATTTCGTGTGATCCTCCGACTTGATTTGCTAGAAGTCCAGCGCTGATGCAATCAAGAATGAGCTTATGTGGCTCAAACAATGATGTTGATCCTGGCGAACTATCAAGATCGATTCGAGGGGTATTGGAGGAAGATTATGTCCTCTTCAAAAGGAAGAAGAAGACTCCATCATGGAAGAAGGTCTAAAGGAGCAATGGGAGATTACACCCACGTTTTGGTTCGTTTATAATGGGTTGACAGCATTTTGATGTCTCATTAAAACGGGTCGTTCGGAGTCCATATTTATCAGATGAGGTCGTGCCATACCTTGTTGGAACGATGCCGAAAAGATCTACGACTTTGACGTTGAAGGTTTTTCTAGAATAAACTCGAAGTTGGCCAAAAATCTTCATCTTTGCAGTTGTTATTGTTTGGACGAATTTTTATATATTTATTTAATTATTTTGGGTTTTATTACTTTAATTAAGTTAGATATAATTATTTTATTTCGGAAAATAATGTGGAATAATTATAGAAAATATTTGTAAAATAAGCACTTTATTTGGACATATTTGCAAAATGGTCGCGTTTTTGGACAATTTAGCAAAATGGCCACTATATATACCTATTTTCGCTTTGTACGGACATTTTTTCCTGTTTCTCAGAAATCCGATTTCCTCCTCTTTCGAACTCTCTCTTTGCTCGAAGTTTTTCGTCGTGCGTTTTCCGGCTTGGTTCGTCGTGCGTTTTCCGGCTTGGTTCGGTCGATTGTTTTTCCTTGCTTCACTAAAGTTTGGAGTTTTCGTTGTTTGCTTCAATGTCGTCATCCAACAACTCAGGTTTTGGATTAAGTTTGTTTATGTTGGTTTTATTGTTTTTGCATTATAATTTTGACAATCTATGGTTAAATCCATGCTTGATATGCATACTTATGTGTGTTTTTTAGTAGTTTCCGTAGTTTATGCAAGTTGCATATGTAAATGCGTTGATTTTAACTGTTTCTTTTCGTCAATTTTGTGATGTTGCACTTTGTAAGTGCTTTTTTAGTGTTCTTCGTGTATGTCAATCTGTTTTCCATGCTTTGGATTGTTTGTGTTGATGATAGTGTACCTATCTGCTGTTATGTTCATGTGTATGATGGCTGACACTGTCTGTTTTTATATATTATTGTGTTAGTTTATTTTAGTTCCAACAATGTGTGTCTTTGGATTTGGTATTTTGTGTTGTGTTTGTGATGTTTATGTTATTTTACTATGTCTTGGTGACATTTTATTGTTATTGTTTATGGTTGTTTGCGTCATCACAGATTCTGTTAATGTATATTTACATTGTTCTGTATGTTGTTTCTTGCAGGAGCTCAATCTTCTGATTCATCCACCTCTTATCCTGGTTCTGATGTAAGTTATTTTAGTTTTCCATTTGGAATTCTTTTTTTGATGAGCAAGTTGTAATTTTTTCTTAATCTGATGGTTGTTTTTGTGCTTAATTGTCTGTGATTGATCAGGGCTTGGAATATTGCATTCCTGTTTCTGAGCGATTTCATTGTAGATCCAACATATATTCATATCCTTCTGTTTGTGATCTGATCAAGGAGCATTTGTGTCCTTCTCACTACAATACTCTGGAAAAAAGTTGCCTTGGATGGGTGCTGACGCAAGGCACCAAAATGGTTACCAATTTTCAGCTTATGCATCAAATGGTGCTCTGTCAAGTACAAACACAAAAAGAGAATGAGTTGTGGTTTAGAGTTGGTGGACATCTCTCACGTTTTCAATTGCTGAGTTTCATGTGATTACATGCCTTCCTTGTGAAGACCGTGTTTGTAATATCCCAAAGAAAGTGTCAATATTTGAATTTTTTGGGCAGAAGAAAATGACTCATGATGAGTTACTTGATCGTTTCATATCTGAGAAAAAGAAGTCTAAGAAGAAGTTGATTATGGCAAAGTTGTTGCTGATTGAGAGGTTAACTGTTTATAGGAGGTCAGCAGTTGTAAGTGCACAATTCTTATCTCTTGCGTGCAATGAGAAGGAGTTTGAAGTATATCCTTGGGGTAGAGAGTCATACACCCGTTTGTTGAAGTCATTGAAGAGTTCTTCTGTTGTAGATCGGAATGAGGTTAGGGGTTCTTATCAAATGTATGGGTATTGCCTTGCATTCCAGGTATTGTGCTTTAGTGTTTGCATGTCTTATGTTGTCATTTTTTTTTGTCTGTGTCAGCACAACTTTATTGTTTATGTGAGCATTATTTAAATATTGTTTTGTAGTGTCATAACGAGTTTTCTTTTGTAACAGGCTTGGATATTAGAAGCTTTCCCAGCTATCTCCGTTAATTTTGACTGTAATTTTAAGATGCCTGATAGAGATCCATACTCGTTGCACTGGCAATGTGATTATACTTATGTATACACTGAAGCTGAGAAGTTCTTTCATGGCGATTTGGTAATAATTTTATATTTTCTCTCTTTAAGAACATTTTTATTTGATGCATCTTTGGGTTTTTATTATGATACGTGCATTTTGTCCAGACTTCGTTGTTCCTTATTTATGGAGAGTTTGCACGCACCGAAGGAATGGGGTTTGCTGATGAAAAAGATGATGTTGTAGTTGATGCAGTAGTTGATACACTACAACAAAAACAGCTTTTTGTGACAAAATAATTTGTCGCCCGAACACTAGTACAAAAACTCCATTTTATCACGTTTTATTTATCACGGTTTTATCTCTTCCGTCTTACTAGGCTATATCAGGTTTTTTAATCTCGGGTTAGAGCATGCCCGTGATAAAAAGAATGGAAATCTTTTTTATTTTGATATTTTTGTTTAATATTTAACCTTATTAAACGTTTTTCTTTTAAAAAAAATACGAAGCAATGTCCTTCTCTCCTCTTTTTCGCTCTCACTCTTCCGCTCTTAACCAAACCCTAACCCTATTACTTTTCCAGTTTCGATCCCCAACCAGGCAACCGTCGCCCGTCGGCCTCTGTCTCTAGTGACTATCATAGATCATCCCTCTAGTTATATGCCTTTCACCACCGAATTTCTCCTCCACCACCGTAACTCTCTATGGTCCTCTCCCTCTCTCATGTGAAGCTTGAATAAATCTATCAATAAACTGCGAAATCGCCATGATCAGCAATTGCGAAATTCAATATGTGGAATCAAGCAATCGTTGTTCAAATCGAATTTCAGAATCTTTCCTAGCTTGCCACGACTTGGTAGGTTAGCGATTGGAATTCAATTGTTGCCCCAAAGGATTGATTCGTTGTCAGCTTGGGATGCTATTTGCAAGGACACACTTACAATTACAAGGTGAGTTATTGTTTAGGGTTTTGCTCTATTGGGTATGAATTCATTTTCTCACTTTTTGGCTCCATTTGCTTTAGGAATTGCAGTCTGAGGAGTTGCTCTATTGCTTTTGATTATCCAATTTTCTCAAATTTTTGCTCTATTACTTTATGATAAATGTGGGGAATGAACTAGATTTTAGGGGTTTCCCCTAATTTTGAACAGTTTCAGGAGTTGTAGGGATTTGATCAATTTAGGGAATGGACTATTGAACTTCTTCTGGCTTTTTAGACATTGATTTTCATGTCACTGATTGCAATGGAAGTTTGTAATGCATAGAATCTGTAATACAATGCAAATTATATAGAATTAACTTTTGTGATTTGTTTTATTGTTTGTAGTTCTGCAACTTAGGTTCTGGAACTTTTGTCTATTGCCAATTTTGTAACATTTTAAGTCTTTGGCTTACCTTAGGATCAACAACTTACTAGTTTCCGAATTCTGATCTAGATCATGATGCTCGTTCTCTCCTTCGACATTAGCTATGCATGTTCTACACCGCCACTAATTCTATTACCTCCCAAAAGCCAGCACCTCTCTTCTCGAAGGTCTCTCTCTTTTTTCTTCCTCCAATTTGATTCCTAATTGCTAGCGTTTAGCTCTTGATCAACACTTATGAGAAATTTCTGCCTCTTCTATTTTTTATTGTTTTGATATCGAAGTTCTGTTTTGACTTTGACCTTATATGTGGCTTCATGGTGCCTACAATTTGGTTCAAACTTGAAAGTGCTATGTATTCAAATGATAATCAACATGAAATCTCCTAGTTAGCCATTTTTATTAGACCTTCTACCCTTACGAATCAGTAGAATTTAACCTTAGATTCTTTATTAATTTGGATATTCATTGCTATTGACAGGTTCAGTTGTTGGAGGACTTATTAAAATATCCAAAACATAAACCAGCATCAGGTTTGTTTCCTCTAAACTTCATATTACTATGGTTCTAGCCTTTTTTTTTTGCAAGATTCATTTGAATTGTTTTTACTGTACTCATATCACATTTCAATATAGGGATGATGTTTTTGCCTCGTATGGAAAATTCACCCCTTTCGTGTCTTGAAAGCATGACTTATCCCATCGGGTTCTCCTCTTTTAATGCTTATGTTTCTTCCTAGGGAAGATATAGCTTCACTAGTTCAAATCTCCGAGGAGGCTTTTGTTGGAGTTAATCTTTAAAGTGCAAATTAACAACGTATTGACCTAACATATAATCGTTATTTCTTTTCATTGGTGACTTATGTTACTGTTTTAACATCGTAATTGATAATTATAAATAAACTTACTTATTGTTTCTTGTATTATTGCCTAAAATGCATCTACTTTTGCCTTTTGACTTTTATCCTAATGGAATGATTGCAAGATAATTAACCATATTCAGTTTATTATGATGTTCAACACATTTGTGAAAACTTCTTTTGCCTCAATTACCGGATGCAGTTTTTTTAATGGTGTATGTTGTTCTATAAAGTTGCACTTATTTTTTATTTTCATGTACTTTATTTGGTTCTAGAATGGATCCAGATGTTACACCCACTACAACTAAATGGGGACGTTGCCCATAGTAAATGGATTCTTTATGAGTGTATTGTAATGGTCGCAATTTCAATGTGATGCGCACTGGTTTTGTTTTGCAGTACGAGCATATGAGACGAGGGAGAATTAGAAGTAATCAAGAAGATGATTCGCACCTTTCTCTACATAAAAGACTCTACGCTACAAGGAGTACAATAGTGTACTAGGGGAAGGAAACGAGGGGAGACAATCAAAGAAGTATGAGATTGCTGGCATCGATACAGCAAAATTCATTGTATGTGTACAATATAGATAAATGAATTTTTAGTGTTTGTTGTTTTTGAATCCCCTTAAGTTGGTATGTTTTGTGATGTCAATGAATATATATGGAAAACGTTTTCTATCTAGAATCTATTTAATAGAAAAGCAATTTCATTTTTGCAAATACAGCAGGTGATAAATTATAGATCTGGTTTGGTTCATTTGAACCAGCCCAGTTCTATATGAACCCTTTTTTTTAATTAAAAAATTGGTTTAATATCACGGTTATATATAATAACCGTGATAAATAGTTCTATTGTAGACATGTCCACTTCGTGTATATATCATGGTTGGTGAAGGATATATCACGGTTGTAACCGTGATATAAAGCTGGAGTTTATGTGCGCAAACTCATTTTATCTTGGTTTGATGACGTTTTTTTTATCACGGTTATCAACCGTGATAAATTGTATCCACTTATCACTGTTCTGTACCACTATCTCTATTATCGCGAAACATTTTATCACGGTTCAAAACCGTGATAACAACCTAACTTGAACCGTGATAAAATGGCTTTTTTGTACTAGTGAAAGTACTTATTTTGTCGCATAAAGTGATTTGTGACAAAAATAATTTCGTCCCCTGTTTGTCGCCTTAGCTGCGTCGCCCAAAGTTATGATGACGGGAAAAAAGATTCGTCGCCCTAATATACCCTTTGTGACAAATTTTATGTTTTGTTGCCCTGTACGTTTTGTGATGAAAATTGGTTTTGTCACCCAAAGTCTTTTAGTATATAGCCCGGATATATAGTGACCCGGGCTGTTTCCGGGCTAAAAAGTCTCTTTTTTAAGAACATATAATAATCAAATTTGTCCGTTCCAACACCTGTGCTCACTGCTCTTAACAACCAATGAACAGAAAATTTTCATATACATAAATTGCCTTAAATTTCCAAATACATATCAATTAACTTATAAAACAAAACCTATCTATCATTACAAATTTACAATACATAATCTACATATACTCACATTTCTATTGCATTCTACCTTCATCTCATCAAAATCAGCAATCTATCCGTTCCTGCAAAGAAAAAGCACATTATCCAACTTTCGAAGACTTAATTACCAGTCTTTGAATCGTAGCTTTCGAAGACTTAATTAGAGCTTCGTCTAGTAAGATTCTTCATTCTCATTGAAGTCCGTTCCTGTAATAAAAAAAGCACATTATCCAACTTTTCAACCGATTAGGCATCAGCCTACCTTTGCCCAACTTTTCAACCGAGACAATGTTAACAGCGTAGAATACCACCTTTGCCCAATGTGCTCAAACTAGCTAGTCCACTCATCTTTAATAAATAGAAATTTAAACTCTTCCATTTCCAGAATTTGAAAAAAAAAATTGAGAAGCTATTTGTGCTTATATATACTAGATCTTCAAACGTATAATCATCATAATTAGATGAAGCAAATTTCAGAAATTACCCGATTTTTAAATACTTTTGAGCAATCCAAGTGAGCAAGAAGAGAGGAGCTCACAGGATAACTAAGCAGGAGCAAGTTTAGAGAATGAATACAAACAGAACAGTAGTATCTTTACTTATCATAGACCAATAGGATCTTTGCCTCTTATATCCTAACTTTTCCAATTCCACTCATTTTTTCTTGGTTTCAGCATTGCTGAACAGTAGTACCTGATCATGGAATTGAGAAACAGAATAGTTGTAAGTGATTAGGAAAACAAGATCAATCGCCCAATTAAATCAGGTACACACTGCAGTTCAAACTTCAAAGTGAAGTGAATCGAAGTGATCACTAATGGGAAGATATTGCGGAGCTAAAAATCCTTATGCAAGCCTTTCCCTAGGACCAACGGTTGAAGTAAGCAACAACTTTTAATAATTATGTAATGGAAGGAACACATCAAAACATAGTTATAACATCTCAGTTTCTTCACGAATGGAAGGAACTTGTTCAAATAATAATTCTGTAATGCAGGAAATGAGAATTTTCAGCAACATATCTCAACTAGCACTGAACCACTTATTATAGAGAAAGGAGAAAACTTACTTTAGGGAACAACGTGAGGCACTCTACAACAAGTCGTGCTAAATTAACTGAAGCTGGTAAATTGGGTGCTTCTCCCACAGTAATGTTGTTGAAATAGAAACTATCTAAATCGTCAATGGCAAATGCACACCGGAAGGAGAACAAAAAGGAATAAGTATGGAAATCCGAGCTAACTCAAAATCAGTATTGAAAGCTAAGCTACCTCAAAATCAGTTTTACTTACACCAGGTATGTACAGAAAAGTGCTTTACTTAGGGAATAACCTAGATCCAAGCATGTGCAGAAAAGTGCTTGTATCCAGATTCAATATAAAGTTGATATGGCTATTGAAAAAAACTTCCATTAAACTAAAATATGCTCAACTAAAAGAGGTTAAGCAGAAAAACTGCCAATTTCCTGTTAAGAATATATAAACTGTTGCCAAACAAAATGTCATCCTCAACTAAAGCATGATTTTACACTAGATAGTGGAAACTTGGGAAAATAGAAAATTCAAATGACAAACTATATAAAACACAAGTTGATATGAACAAGTCGGCCCAAGGGTTATTAGCCAATGGAAATATTTCCCTAAAATTTGGCAAACAAAACAATCAGCTCATTAATTGAATCGCATTCTACAAATAACCACATCCTCAAAATGACATGCCAACTAACATGGTTTGCCAAATATTATTTTGCCTCTGATTCTACTTCTTGAAGATAATCCTAGTTGTTCAAATTACAAAATCTTAGAACACCACATGCAAGCATAAAACAGAAACGAAAGTATATGTTTGATAAAGTATGATAACATCAAGAATTTTAGACACCTTTATACAACAAACACTATTTAAAGAGAAAAAAGGTAAATTTATTCACACAAAAAATATGAGCAAATCAATGAGAAACATGGATGTGCCTTAAGGGGAAAGAGTGAAACCTATTACAACATGCTAACTATATCATGATTATCATTTGTCTCAAATTTTAGAGCATCAAAAAGGTTGCTGCTAAATTCTCTATCCAACAATGAACCAATCAATAGGGTGTTCCAATCTCTAAAGGCTGTGGCAGGCAGTCTTGTTAATTGTTAACTGAATTCAATGTGTCGGACACATTTGAATTCAATCTCTAAAGGTTGTGGCAGACAGTCTAGCAAATGTCATTTGGTGAAATAGGGAAATAGTGCAGGTGTGCGGAAGAGACCTTCAATAATCGCAATCAAAAGAGGAAATAGAGCACATCAAATAGAGGATAGGAAGAGCCACTTTCAACCGAGGCAAATCGAATGTAGAGCATTTCATCCTTCAATTCTGAATCAGAAAAATTAGATGCGTATATGAAAGAGAAGGTAGGAAGATATGGAGGATAGGAAGCGGAAACTTACTGAGATGATTAGTGTAGATCCTTAGGGTTTTGGACTGGCGGATGATAAGGTCCACCTTAGCTAACAACAAAAATGCAGTAAGAAGAAGAAATTGACCAACAATATCGAGATATAGCAGGAAAGAGACAGAAAGGAATAGAGATGCAACCTTGGAAGATGTATTTGTAGATCACTCTCCGGTTCTTCTCTAAAATGATCTGCCAAGCAAAATTGAGACACGAGCATCAAATTAAAAGACATGGAGATAGAGTGTGAGGAGAAAGAGAGAGAGACTCACCATTGTATCACACCGGCACCCGATCCAGATCCGGATCTAGGTTGCTCTGTGTACTAAGGTTGCAAAGAGGAAGAAGGAGAGCGGAAGTGGCAAAGGGAGAGGAACGCTGAACGAGAGGATTCAGCCGGAGAAACGGAGATAAATTATCCGACAACGATGGAGGAGGAGGAGGAATGTGGAGAAGGCGGCGTGAGGTCGAAGTGGCTCGCGAGGAAGATGAGGGTCTCAATTATAGGAGAACGAAATTCGGAGTAAGATTTAGGGCGACTAATTGGCAGGCTTTTGTTGCCCTAGTTTCTTTTGCGCGACAATATGAAATTTTCATCACAGAAAATGACTTATGGGCGACCAAATGTAGTATTGTCACCGAAACATCAGTTTGGGCGACAAAAGTAAATTTGTCACCTTAGTTTTAGTTTTGTCGCCCAAAACTGCTTTTCTTGTAGAACAGCTAGGATTATCTTCAAGAAGTAGAATCAGTTGAAAAAATAGTTTTTGGATCTGTTGATGCGACTTTGTATGAGAGTCGTCGTGTTCATAGAAGGGCATATAAAACTAAGTTTTCAAACAGGGCTCTCCAGGTTGAGGATGAAGAAACTAATGTCTTGCAGAAACATGATGAAGGAGAGACCTCAAAGAAGAAGACACATGTGAAGAGAGGCAAGGCTGCTAGAAAGAAACAGGATGGTAAGTCATTTGAAACTGCTTTTGAAGTTTTCCCTGAGGGGGATAAAGAAGATGTAGGGATGATACGGGGCTAGCCGTAGGATGGCCCGATCTTCGACAATCAAGACTCAAAGACAAGAACGGAAGCAAAGACTCAAGAACGAGAACAAAACGCAGCAATGAAAGACTCGATTAAAAATAATAGAAAGACCGATAGATGGGTGATTCGAACTAAAATAGAACGAGGCAAAGACCTCAGGCCTCTTAAGAGGGTAGGAACCAAATACCAACGACTATAAAGCCCGCCTCTACAACCTTACACAACCAAGCGGACAACTTGGAGGCACAAGGAGGGGACTTGTGATTACCTGGATCACCAAGCTCTCGCGAGGTTGACGAACTCAAAGCAAACCAAGCAGGATCTATAACCAATTTGCAATCGATGAGCCTTGCTACGAATCGATTGACTTTCCTCACAATTGTGTTTCACACAAGAGCTGTAAATTTCAATAATGGAAGACGTCTCCGTTCTACAATGGAGATTAGCCTTCTTATAACCCTAAAAGGCTAATTTACTAAATAAAATAATAAATAAAAATAATTATTTAAAATATCCTAAGAATAACTTAATTAATTAAGGGTCTTAAATTAACACATGGAATAACAACTTGAAAGATTTCAAGCCAATTTGGCCAAAGAAGAATCAGTGTCCATCAGCTTCCGCATTCCAGCAGCAGCGTCGCGCACGCCCGCGCGCCTAGTCCGCACGCCCGCGCACCCACCTGCACGCCCGCGCACTTTGCTTATTCCCGTCTACAAACAGTGACAGCTCCAAGATGTTGATTTTCGGCCAAGCTCTAGGTCGAATTTGGAAAAATCTTCAACAGCAAAGTTGTAGATCTCTTCGTCCTCGTTCCGACAAGGTATGGCACAATCCAATCCGATTAATATTGAATCTGTACGACTCATTTTACTGAGACGTCGAAAAGCTGTCAAATGTTGAACGAATCCAAAAACGTCAAGCTTCCACCTTTGCACCTTCTCCCATGGTGGAGCCTTCTTCTTCCTCTTGAGAATGACTTCATTCTCGTGAGCTCGAATCATAGGTCCATCCCCAAGTATAGGTGTGGCCGGAGGTGTCTTGGATGGTCCTGCATCATTCCCCCTTTCTTGAAAAGGATTCGACCTCGAATCCAAGGTCGCATAAGATTCCACACATGCATCCACACGAGCTCCTGGATCGAATACCTCGTGCCAATGGAAACTCCTCTCGATGCCGATTGTTGTAGGGGTTGACCACTTCTGGATGGATTTGATCTTGGCTTCGCTATCTTGTAGACCATTAGAGCTTTCTACAAAACCAAGAAAAGAAACGTTATTAGTGCACAATTCAGATTTCATATCAACGTCATGATATTCTAACTTAATATGCATTGTAGCTTGTTCATTGATCTCTAAGTTTCCATCAAAAGCTAGCAAGTTTTCTTCATTTTTCAAGGTTGAATTGTCAATCATATCAAGGCTAGCAATATTAGAACAAGGTTCACTATCAATGATCATATTACAAATTTTGCCTTTTTCTAAGCATTTAGTATGACACAAATCATCGCTTTGATTATCATCACACGGCATCGGTTGAAAACTTAAAGGTTTACTAACAACCAAAGAATCATCATGTTCATATTAAATACAATCATTATCATCACAAGCAAGCAAAGTAAGATCTTGATCATTTTCAACATGCTTATCATTATCACCACTAGAATTTTCAGATCCATTTTTGCCTAGGTGATTAATCATGAAAGTCTTCTTATTTGGGCAATCCTTCATAATATGTCCTCTACCTTGACATATAAAGCAAGGAACCTATGTGGCGGGAAGAGGTTTTTATTGCCCAAACTATCGTTGACATTTTTTGTCCGACTAGTTTGAAGTAATGGTGACACCATATTTGTATTTTTTTTTATTTTTGCAGTGTATGTGGTGACACTATATGGTTGTTGTTCAAAGTAGTACTGACAGTGATATCAGTTACAATTAGTGGTGACACTGGCATTTTTTTTTTTGATATTGAAGTCAATGTGGTGGCAAGAGGTGTTTAATGCCCATATTATTGTTGACATTGTTTGTTATATTAGTTTGAAGTAGTGGTGTCACCAGTTTGATGGTTTTTGATATTGAAGGTTATGTGGTGACACTATGTGGTTTAGGCCCAAAGTAGTGCTGACACCGATATTAGTTACAAAAAGTGGTAACAATAGACTTGTATATTTTTGTTTTTATAGTGTATATGGTGACACTATGTGGTTGAGATGCAAAGTATTTGTGACACTGATATTATTTACAACTAGTGGTGACACGGGCGTCGTATTTTTTGATTTTAAAGTGTATGGGGTGCAAGAAGTGTTTAATGCACATAGTATTGTTGACATTGTTGGTTATATTATTTTGAAGTAGTGGTGTCGCTAGTTGGTTTTTTTTTCTGATATTGAAGTATATGTGGGGACACTAGGTGATTGATACCCAAAGTAGGTCTGACACTGAAAGTAGTTACAAACAGTGTTGACACCAGACGTGGTGACACTTTGTGGTTGAGGACCAAAGTACTGCTGACACTGAAATTAGTTACAACTATTGGCGATACCAGTCTTGTATTCTATGATTTTGATGTTTATGTTGTGACATCACCCATGAGACTTGTGAAATTATTCCCAATATGATTCTATTTTCTTTCTCAATATAATTTTATAGTTTCTATAGAGCAATACACAACATTGTCTTATTTATCTCATTGATAGAATAAAGCTGCACAACATGTGGGGTGGATTGGTGTAATTTTGCTCAACATCACATTATTTTTGCTCAATAGTAGTTTTTAGTTGCACAACAATCGATCCTTTTGAAATGTTCTCATCATGATTATATTTTTTGTCAATATAATTTTATACTTTTCCAATAATTTTGTTTGCCCATCATGATATTATTTTTGCTCATCATTATATTAAAATTTCACAACACCGACGATTGGTGAAAATCTGCTAAACATGATCTTATTTTTTCTTATCAATAGATTATTTATGCACAAATGTTTAGATTTTTGAAATTGCCTTCAACATAGCCGTTGGGCTTAGTTTAGAGATGCTCGGCCCATTGCTCATTTATTTATACGTTGCTTGAACGTTGTTCAGATTGTTTGCAAGTCTTTTCATCTCCCTCTAGTTGTTCATCTTTATCCACTCTCGTTCTCATTGAAACGTAATCGGATATTTTGATGTACTGTTTCAACAAATTTTTTACTGTTGTATTTTGCGATTTTCGTTTATCTTTCCCTTACCTTTCAGTTTTTTAAAACCCATATATTATTGTTTCTCTTGCTTAGTTCGTATTGCATTATTTTCTGTTGGTGTTGTTTGTTTATTACTGTAAATAAAAGTAATCAGTTAGGGTTGATCTAGTTTTTCAGATATTTTATCTTTCTTTGTGTTTCTGAAATGTTTATTTCCCATTAATATCGCTCTAATGTTTTATATTTAAGTGATTGTATAATATATGAGTGTATTTTGATTTTGTCTTTGTAGGTTTTCTCTCTCTCAATGGCATTTCCAACTTATACTGAAGTACATTATGACTACAGTGTTGGTACTTATGAAGTGGAAATATCAGCAACTGAGTCATACTGGTATGGACTGAGTCAACTTGTTGTGTCCATCCATTTTGACAGCGTTCCTTTAACATTTTATCATGGTTCGGCTTGGAATGGTATGCCAATGAGTTTAGCCCGCTGCAACGAAGTGTTACATGATGCGGGAGTCACGGGTGTTGTTAGAAGTCAGTTAGCCAATCGTCTTCTAATGGAATACACTAGAAGTTGGTTTCCGGCTGACGCTGATTTTGTTGAGTATGGTCTATGCCCGAACATCACTATAAATGTACATTTCTTTGCTGACTCTTCGTCTGATTCAAGCTCTGAATCCGACATAAACGATGACATTCATATCGAGGTTGACCAACTAGATCATCCAGCACCTCCAGAGCATATGGAGGTTGACCGATTAAGGGAAATATATCACCTTGATCTTGATGAAGATGAATGTACAATATGCCTGCTTCCGATGTTGGCGTCAAATCCCGTTGTTGAAACGCCATGCCAACATTTCTTCCATCCAAGTTGTTTGCAATCTTGGCATGGAGTTCAAAGCAATTGTCCTCTTTGTCGATCAGAAATCTAGTTGTAGGTCTATTGCAAAATCTAAGTATTTATCATTTAGTACCTTGTTGTATCTGATTTCCATTGTATGATATTAGTGTATTTTTTTAACTTTTTGGGGTACTGAATGTAATCTAATATATATTTTATGAATAAAGTTTGTTCTTGATCATATTTGTTTCTGATTTCAATTCAAATCATAGTAGTCTTTGATATTTAAGTAGGACATTTGGTGTGACACTAGGTGATCATACTAGTGGTTTACGCTATTGGAGTCTATGGGTTGATATTTTCTGTTATTGAAGCTTATGTGCTGACACTAGTTGGGTAAGTCCCAAAGTAGCGCTGACACTGATATTAGGTACAATTACTTGAGACCCTAGGCTTGTATTTTTTTTTGTTATTTTGAAGTGTTTGTTGTTGCACGACTTGGCAAGGGCCCAAAGTCTTTTGTTACATTGTTGGTTAGAGTAGTTGGAAGTATTGGTGACACTATCCTTATATTGTTGTCTGATTTCTGTTTTTGAATTTTTTGTGGTGACACTAGGTAGATAAGGCCGAAAGTAGTGCTGACACGAGTTGGTTAATGTCCAACAAGGATAACTGTAACTCAAATAACTGTAATCTGTTTTCAGTTTATAGTTTTACAGTTTTTACAGTTTTTTTTATAGTTAATGTGTAATTAACTGACCCAAATAACTGTTACAAGAATGAAAACTGTCTAATTATTGCCTATATATATATATCCATAAATCATTCTTTGTTGTCCATTAGTGTCTGAAAACTGAATTTTTAACAGAAATCAATATACCAGAACTTTTAGTCACACTGCTAACACATCCCTCTCCAAAAAGATGAACTATGGAAACACTGTTGGGTTTTGCACAAGTTTCCATCAATTGATGGACGTGCTTGATGGTGTTGTTTACCGCGGGTATCACATGAATCTAGTTGATGAGGCATGCGAGACTAACAAAGAGGCTCGCAGGGCCATGTTGGTGGAAGCCGTTGTGGTTCATTATACATTATATGAGGAATTACAAAGATCAATAATAGCAAATGAACATCACATTCGGATTGCATCCAAAGATGAAGACAGTGAAGCACTATCAAAGGTGATATTTGAAGTTTTATCCATAATTTTTTTTTCCATATTGTATATAGTCTTGTATTTTATCTTTTATGTAGATGGAAGGAGAACTGGGCAAACAAAGACGGATGTTTGAAGAGGCAAAGGACAATCTCATGGAGTGCGTTAACGAAGTTTTAGATGCAGAAATGGAAAGGAGGAAGAAGATTGATGAATTCTTAAGACTGTAGTTCTACTATATTAATAACTGATAATATTGGTACTTATTTATATGTTGAATGTATTTTTTTTTTGTTTTTTTAGTTTTTATGTGTTCCATGCTAATGATATGATGCAACATATTAATATCATAATAATCATATAATTATTTTGTAATTTCCCACCTCATATTTCATATTATAAAGTGTTACTGAAGTTTTACGTCTATCTCTTGTGATACTGCGGACACATTGATTAGTTTGTGGATTGTTTTGGTAAAAGTAGTGTTGACACTATTTAACTAAGGTTTTATGTTATTGGTAATTTGCTCAACATTATCTTAGTTTTGCAAAACAATAGTTTATATTTGCACAACCAACAAATGGATGTCATCAAATCAACTGTATGAATAAACTAGACCAGTTATAAACACAAATCACATATTTGATTACCGACGGTAGAGAAATGCGCTGACATAGAGAAAAGAACACACAACTGTTCAGAAGCAGTTATAGTTGTATGCATCTTGACACATACTATTGACCTTAAAACCACAGGGAAAACAACTGTCTTAATGTTTACGAGAAAAATGGTCAGAAGCAGAGTACACAACTGTCTACACCCAAATACATTCTAAAGTTTGCAAAAAAAAAACATGAAATTGCCTTGTAGTTGTTCAACCAAGATTTAGTTTCTGGCCCTGAATCCCCTTTGAAGTCATTTTTGCATGGGATTTCGCTACCTTCACAACTTCTGTGTTCACTTCATTCAGCTCTGAGCACACAATATCTGTTAGGTACTTCACCCGTAGCTTTGAGATATTCTTGAAATTGCCCTTTTCCAATCCACACTTGTACGCTCTCTCTACCCCAAAGAAGGTCTCCATGCGACGCATGAGGCATACCCCAGAATGCACAACTTTCTCTTCTCCAGCCCATGCAATGGGGACATTTGATGTTGGTGCATTGGACACTATTTCTGCTTTCGCTCTAAGTCCCTTGTCTGTTAGATAAGCAATCATCATATCCCCCTGCGGTGCATGGATTGAATTATAAAGCATGTAATTTTAATTGTAATATGAGGTGGTATTTAAATGAAAATAATACAAGTAAAGCCATAGTAGATATCATTATTAAAACTTACCAAACATTCGAAGGGTGATACGAAGCTACAAGTTGCATCAGTGCAAGATGGGACGATATCAATGATCTGGACAACTTTGTTTTTTAAGTTGAAGACAACCATGACATAAAACACTTCTCGTTGAACCTCAAATACAATCTAATCAACATAATAAAAAACAGATAGACATTAATGATTGAGCTTGTTAACTTTGATTTCAAATTCAGTATTTTGAGAACTTTATTCACGTGAATGCGAGGGACTACCATGTCTACATCTCTCAAAGAAATGTGTGGTGACAAAGACAATATAGTATCAGGGTGGAGGTTAAACCTCTTAAACTGCTCATCACAAGCTCCTGATGATACACTCTCCACATTAAACTGGATCAAGAATAGAGATTAGTAAAAAAACAGACCCATTGTAGTAATGACAAAACAATGGAGTGTAATTGAAGGATGAACCTGTAAAGATATTACAGATTTGTTGATATTGATAAATAGTCTTGCTGGTGATTGAGCACTTTTATACCGTTCCTTGTGGTTGAGGACAACTGTCCATGCATCAATAATGACACTAGACAAGTGGGTTTCATCTTCAAGTGTACCCATGTTTGTCCTAACAATTTCAACAGACTTGTGTTTAAATAAAACTTTCCTGCGAAGCGAATCATTATGAAGATGGATTAAGTAAAATTAATCTTTTTACCTGTAACTGAACATACACTAAGTAAACTAAGATTAAAATGAACTTACGTGCTATGAGTTGTTTTCATTGCTAAATAGGCTGAAATAGTGCGCTCAATTTTAGAGATAGGATCAGTAATATCAACAACACGTGAATAATAAGGGTTTCTCAAAGATGCTGAAGGCTTATGTGCTCTCCTTGCAACTTCTTCCCTCCTTGTGTCATTCAGTTATTCTGCAGCATTCACATCAGATGCGTTGATACGCGGTGATCTCCGTGGTGGCAAGGCAGCAGGGGACTTGCACTTTCTTTTACCTCCCAAAGGGTCCCCTGGTTGGATATCAGTTTGAAATTGAGTTGGTAGGGGGTTTGGAGTTGTGCATAATGTGTCTGCAATTTTAGCGCGAAACTCCTAGGGTATTGGCGGATGAACATGGCCGCCTAGAGGAGGCTCGGTTGGGTCATTAGTATCGTTGTTTGCATCTCCAGTGTCCTGTGATGTGTCTTTATCTTTCTTAAAAACAGGATCATTTAGAAATATATCAAAGGAAAATTCCCCATCTACTTTGATGTTTGATTTCAATTTTTGCTTATTCTGATACGCCATCTCAATTTAAGTAATGCATTCTAAGAAAGCAGGGTCTGACCAGAATTTTTCTTCAGAGTCTGTAAAATGTGTCTTTGGAGAGTCATTCATAACAGACCTGTCAACAGCATCTGTAGCAGGCTCAGGTGTTACATCTTCCATCCCTAGAAGCTGGTTTGCCCCTTATAGAAGTCTTTTCACCTTGTCATCATGTTGTAGTTCAGGCGGTACATTTGTAGTCCACTCAACAAAATCCGATATAGCAGATGCAAGCACGGAAGTTTTTTCAGCAAAAAACTTTATCCAACTCTAGAAGACAACAACACATAATAAGCAGTAAATATCAGATCATGCTAAATTGTACCAGTATTAGATTGAAATGTTTTAAAGAATTCATATAAACCTCTACTGGAGGTGGTTGTTTTTCTGGATCAGCAGGGCGACTGGTGCCTTCATCATTTTGTGCAGTAGTGGGCGGACAAGATGTAGACGGTATGTCTTGATTGGAAGGAATAATTTGGCGGGCCTGGACTAAGCCACGGCCAAAGCCTCCGGTACTAATATCATCATTTTCTCGTTTGCGCAAAATTTTGTAATTCATGCCAACAAACACTAGGAAACAACGACTCATTCTTCTGAGTGCGGTGCTTGTGAATAGTTTTACCCTGTCCATATAAAACAACTGCAACACCAAGGCCATAAGCATATATCAGTATAATGATGGAGGGGGGGAATGCTGACATGAAGAATATTGTACGTACATTGTACAGAAAGTAAGGTAATAGCAGAGGAATGGTTAAAAAAAAACTTACAACCAAGAATAATAGAGGCCCTCTGAAATGGCCATTCTTGTTCTTTTCCTAGCTTTTCTTTCCGTCAACCAAACTTTCCAACACGAGACCACACCAATTTAGGTTTTTCATGTGTCCCAATTCAGGAACTACTCTTATTAAACTCTGGTTGGCATGCCTGTTTCCCAGAGTATCAACCAATATAGAGTCTAATGTAACAATAAAGTTCACAAGGAATTGATCACCACAGTCAGTGTCAGCTATCAATCTATCCATCATCATAGCTATTGTTATATTATCCTGAACCTCAAATGTGCTTCTCTAATCTTGCACAAGACTGAAATTTTCTTTAGCTGTTTTTCTTCCAACTAAAGCCTTTCTCATGGGGAACCCCATTGTGATATGCACATCTATTTCTGCAATTTCAAGTTATCCTCCATTAGCCAGCGCCAAGCAACATTTGTTAGCATCAAATTGATCCACCAACCAATATGAAAGATGCAGTGGTAGGGTAACAATATCCAAGTTGAACAAAAATCCAAACCCAATATCTTGGATGAATGTCTTCTGCTTATCATTCATTTTCTTCAATGATGACACCAGCAAGCGTGGGCTTGAACGTGCCTTCAACCCGGGGAGATTTTTATGTCTGGTGTTCCACTCGTTCCTCACAATTATCTGCCTGTTGTTTTCCGTGTTAGTTTGCATGTCTCTGGGATCCGTTTGCTCATCAGATGTGATGATATGCACAGTTGGGTTTACATCTTGAACAACTGTCTCATTAGGTGAATGGTTATCCAACCTTGCTATTTCAATGGTTTCCAGACCAACAGTGCTAACAGGAAGAGCAGTCACAAGGTGAACTTCTTTCTTACTGTTTTTTCGAACAAGTGGTTAAGAATAGTTTGATTCAAGCGAATGACAACCGTCCCATGCTTCATAGGCTTTGCCAGGCTCATTATCATCAAACAGTTCATCTTTGAAGGGAGGTGAATCTCTAGATAAATCAACTACTGGAGGTTTAACTCCATATCTTTTTGATCTCTTAGAAGTTCGATTTGGGCTTTGTAGAACATGCGAATCACTTAAACTCTGGGGACGTTTACCTATAGAATGAACACTTACAATCAATTTCTACAAATACAGCGAGTAATGACATTCTAATAGAAGGAAGTTTATATCGTATAAAATTCAAAATTGAATGATAAATCCATCACATTAATTTCGAATTACAACGTGCAAGTAATTGAATTAGCAATGTTAGCTCTCGGGAAGCCTGAATAACTGCTTGATTATAAACGTTCAAACACTGTTGAATAAGCGCCATTTTCTGATTTTCGTGTAAACTAAAACCTAAACACAATTCGTTCTAATTTAAACTATAATATATGGAATAGATGGAATCAAACCTTTCGGATCTGATGACATGTTGATTTATATGATTGATTTCTTCTCCACAAGCATATAATCAAGCGGGAAGAAATCTTGCGAGAAAGAGAGACAGTAGATTTAGCTGGGGGGGGAGGGATGAAAATCAAACGAAGGTGATGGAGAACTTTTAGAACGAGAAAAGCGTTTAAGACATTTACATTGGTTGCTTTTTATATATTTTTAGAAAAACCGTTTTGTTTTTCTTTTTTTTTTTTTGTATAAAATCGGAAATTGTGTACTACTTTATTTATTTCTTATTATTTAACTTATTATTCCATACCTTAAATTTATTTTTTCATAATATGATTCTTTACTTTTGAATACAAAATGATTGCACGACATGGTTTATTGGTAGATATTTGCTCAAAAACATATTATATTTGCTCAACAATAGTTTATATTTGCACAACATTGAACTGTAGTAGGGGAAACATTTGTTCAAAATCAATTTATGTTTGCTCAATAATAATTTATATACACACAACAATTGACACTTGTGAATTTGTTAGCAACATGATCTGACTTTCTTTATTGATGTTTTCATGCATAGTGGATTAATTGGTTATTGCTTAACATCGTTTTATTTTTGCTCATCAACAGGATAAAATTGCACAACAGCGTATCATTGATGAAATCTTGCTCAACATCGTCTTATTTTTGCTCAACGATGGTTTATATTTGCACAACAACAACACCTTGCTAGCACAATGCTCTTACTTTCTTTATTGATGTTTTCATAGTTTCTCAATAGATTATTGCTTAACATTTTCTTATTTTTGCTCATCAATTGGATAAAATTGCACAACATCGTATGTTTAATGAGAACTTGCTCAACGTCATCTTATTTTTGCTCAATGATAATTTATATATTGCATAACAGCAACACTTTGCTAGCAACATGATCTTAATTTCTTTATTCACGTTTTCATAGTTTCTCAATAGATTATTGCTCAACATCATCTTATTTTTGCTCATCAGTTGGATAAAATTACACAACATCGTATGATTAATGAGAACTTGCTCAACGTCATCTTATTTTTGCTCAACGATAGTTTATATACTGCACAACAGCAACACTTTGTTAGCAAATTGATTTTACTTTCTTTATTGATGTTTTCATAGTTGCTCAGTAGATTATTGCTCAACATTGTCTTATTTTTGCTCATCAGTTGGTTAAAATTGCACAACATCGTATGTTTAATGAGAACTTGCTCAACGTCATCTTATTTTTGCTCAATAATAATTTATATATTGCAAAATAGCAACACTTTGCTAGCAACATGATCTTAATTTCTTTATTCATGTTTTCATAGTTTCTCAATAGATTATTGCTCAACATCGTCTTTTTTTTGCTCATCAGTTGGATAAAATTGCACAACATCGTATGATTAATGAGAACTTGCTCAACGTCATCTTATTTTTGCTCAACGATAGTTTATGTTTTGCACAACAGCAACACTTTGTTAGCAAAATGATCTTACTTTCTTTATTCATGTTATCAAAGTTGCTCAATAGATTATTGCTCAACATTGTCTTATTTTTGTCCATCGATTGGATAAAATTGCACAATTGTTTTTTGAGTGGACAACAGTGATATAAATTTCAAATTTCATGAGCACTAATGGCAAAAAATTGTGCTGACATAAATGGAAAAGAGTATACAAACTTGTATTATTACATTTTAAAATCTAAAATTTTATTCTATATTATTGAACTAATGTTTATTTTGAAACATAAATGTCATTCACCATGTCTAAACTGTATTTTTCCTAAAATTACTTTTATATAATACTGATGACATAAATTGTGATGACAACCTTATTTCGAATGCTTCATCCTCCTCTTGAACTCTCCTAATGAAAGCTTTCTATTTGAAGGTGGTCTTCCTGCTCTCTTTCTTACTACTGGGGGGGTAACATTTGATAGATTTTATCACATCAGGGATGTTCCCTTCATCTTCTACCAACACTGGATATATTGTTTCTACATATGTCATATCCCAAGCATCATTGGTGTATAATGTTCCAACAAAATCAGACACATTTGCCTTGATGTGTGTAATGGCTGCTAGAGCATGTACACACGGTATTTTCTCGACATCAAATACTCTGCACGTACATGTCATCGTTGATAGATCAACTATAGCTACAGCTCCGTGACCTTTGATCTCAAATTGGGATGCATTCATCCTTTCTACTTTGAATAACCCAACTTCCTTCTGTAATTTCCTTATCACCTTAAGGATTTCAGGAGTTATTCTGTCTTGGTTTCCTAGTGCTTTTCTCTTCTCTCCTGGAACCATGACGCGAGCTTCTCTCTAGCAAACTCCACAAGTGCCACAATGAGATAATCCTTTTTTCCCTTTGAAAACGAAGTTCAAGCTTTCAGCATTGTTGGATGTCATCATGTTGTATCTATTACACTTTGCATGTGCTTTGACCCATTTATCAAAACCTGCTAACACCAGATATTCTGCCAGTTTTGGACAGGTTGTTTCTATTTATTCAAGGTAGTTGTTGAACTCTTGGATAGTGTAACTCTCTGCTTCTTTTTTGAACATTTTCCCCAGCTCTTTTTTCTTGAACGTCGCTTTGATGTTTTGTTTCAAATGCCACATACATATGCAGTGTGTAGCTATTGGGTAAACTAAAGATACAACCCTCGAAAGGCTAGCATGTCTATCAGAGACAAACACCAAGTCATTTGATGGAGGCACAACCTGCAGCAGCCGATACATAAACCATTCCCAAGAGTTGTTGTTTTCGAAGTCAACAATACCAAAGGCAAGCGGAAAAATATGTCTATTTGCATCTTGTGCAACCGCTCCAAGCAACGTGCCTCTGTATTGCCCAGTTAGGAATGTGCCATCAATAACAACAACCTGGTATACAAAGTAATGAAATTACTGTTGTTATAGAATTTAAGAAAATCAATGACAACAGAATTTATACTGACACTTATTAAGATATACCTTTTTTAAGAGGGGGAATGCTCTGATACACTGCCCAAAGGAGAGGAACAAGTACTGAAACATATCTTCTTTGTCTTTTGAAAATAATGCTATAGTCTCATTGTTTCTCTCCATGAGCATATGACAAAATGATGGTAAATCTGCAAAATTTGATCTGGTGTCCCCTTAACAAATTCGTGAGCAATTTTTGATGATTTCCATGCTCTCTAGTACCTAATTGGCATCTTCTTTTCTGTTCTCATTTTATCCATGATTTGTGCTAGTTTGTATCCAACGTCAAAACTGTGTACGTAATTATATTTAAATTAAAATAAATAATATATTAAAAAGCAAGATTAAAAATAAATACTATCTCTTACAAAATTTTCTCACCTTGATTCGATCATGCTTGCAACCATAGAAGATGAAGGCTATTTGCATTGTTTTGTTCAGGTGTGCATGTCAACATATAGTATAACCGCATGCCAAGTTGGACCAAAAGTTTTGAGATGCACTTTCCATTTGCAGTTAGGATCTACAAAATGCACTCTATAATACTTTGCATCTGATTTTGCCACACGAAAACCAAATGTCTCCGTTATTTACAAGATTCCCAAAGCATTCTTAACCGCTTTCCTTGATTCAAAGCTCTTGCCTACACACATCAAGTTTTGTGAATTCAGATTAGTCACAGTAGAGCTATCAGCATCCCAATCTTCTAGTGTAGTGTCTCTCCTGTGTGCGGTAGAATAGAATGTTCTCCATATTTCATCTGCAGAATCTTAATCACTTGCAGTATCACTGTTTATAGAATACATGTCATCTCCAGTATCGTCTAACAATACAACCTTCATCCTGGTGTCAGCGATCAATGCCATGCTATCCCTCTCTGAGGCAATGTCAGTTATATTTGGATTGCATGTCACCAACTGTAAACTGTCAGCCGAGAATGCCTGTTGATCTTCCTTTTCACTATCTGTTTTAATGCCGACACACAACTCAACAACAAATTTAACATCCTGTAGTTCAGACAACCTTAAAAAATCTTTCAAATCAGCATCACATTCAACATTAAGCGGAGCTCTCAAGAGTTTGAAAGGGTGTAAATGATTGAATTCTAATTCAAATGCACTGTCTATATTGAATCCGTTGTGCACTTTTTCATTTAAACCTTGTAGTGTTATTGAGTCATCAATCATAAACACCTTTGAAGTAGTGTCTCCAACAAAGGTTGGACCTGAATCATCAGATAACCATTTCCCACCATATACAACTGTAATAATATGGGTTGCCATTGTAATATGCAGAGTATGAATTCAAGAGGATAAATACATTGTACTTTGAACAAACACAATCTGATTGAACCGATGACATGAGCAATCAAAGTGTAATGATGACATGAGCAATGAAAGTACAATAAGGAAGGGGGAATTTCAATATGTTGTGAAATGCAATATTGGATACAACAGTGAGGAATTCATATCATCTAATCAATTATACGAATATAATACAACATTTACGAACACAACACAAAATTTCTACGACTTAAGTGCAGTGTTGACATGGCTCAATCAAAGTGCAATAAGGAAGTGTAGTGATGACAAGAGCAATTAAATTCTAACAAGGAATGAATACTTCAATATTGAACATTTGGTGCAAATTTTCGATCATTAAATCAACTAGATGAATAGAATACACCTGTTATCAATAAAAATCCCACAAAATTTGCACCTACGGTGCAAATTTTCTATGAGTAAAATGCAGTGCTGAAATGAAAACATTCAAAGTGTAATAAGCAAAGGATAGATCATTATATTGTCAAATGCAAACAATGGACTTGCACCTCCCGTGTAAATTTTCTATGAGTCTAGTGCAGTGCTGACATGGCTCAAATCAAAGTGCAATGAGGAAGTGTAGTGATGACATGAGCATTTAAAGTCTAATAAGAAATGGATACTTCAATATTGAACCTTTGCTGCAATTTTTCGATCATTAAATCAAATAGATGAATAGAATACACCTGTTATGAATAAAAATCCTACAAAATTTTGCACCTACGGTGCAAATTTTCTATGAGCCAAATGCAGTGCTGACATGAATACATTCAAAGTGTAATAAGCAGTGGATAGATCATTATATTGTCAAATCATAGTGAAAATTATATAAAAGGTGCACTACTGGTGGAAAATTTCTATGATTTAAGTATAGTGATTACTTGAACAATCATAGTGAAATCACATTGTAAGCAATCATAGTGATGACTTGAGCAATGTAAAATATTAACAAGCATAAATAAGCATAAACATATACAGATTCGATTGGAAACTTGAAAAATTACATATATATATGAAAAAATGATTATAATCAGTAATTCATGTTAAAAAATCAATCAAAATTTGCGCCTTGGCGCAAATTTTGATGCATTCTATAACATTAATCATTCGATTCTACTGTATCTGTGACTTCATAACCTTAATTGCTTGATGCATAAAAAACGAATCAAAATTTTCGCAAAGGCACAGATTTTGATGCATTCAATAGCAGTAATGATTTGGTTCAACTATATTTTCATATAGGTATAGCTTATATAAGGATAAAAAAGCATAGATTTGACGTAATCTATAGCTGTAATCAATCGATTCAAAGCAAGAATCCAAAAATTGAAGGAAATTTGTGCCATCGGCGCAAATTGAAGCTGTAATCCAAAATTTGACTGAAATTTGCACCGAAGGCGCAAATTTAATATGATTATTCAGCATAATTGAGAATCAACATAGAATCCTCAAAATTAGAGCAAAATTTGCGTCTTTGGCCCAAATTTTCCATGAATCATGGTAGCGTTTGTTGTAAATTGTAATCGAATGCTTTGGTTACCTGATTCTGTAGAAGAGACTTCGAAATCGATCGTTTTGATGATGTCGAAGAGATAATCGGCCGTAATCCTCGCAATCGTCGTTGAGCAGTTCGGGAGGAAGAAAGAGAGAGCGTGAGGAGAGGGAGAGCCGGAGGAGAGAGAAAGGCGCGTGGGAGAGAGGAAGGAGGCTTTTATTTTGGACATTTTACAAAATTATCCCAAAATGCGGATATTTCGCAAATTAAGCCCATTTTGGTGGCTATTTTGCAAAATCCCCCATAATTATATCTCATCTAGATATAATTCTTGTCCACCAAGTTGTTAGTTTTCTATGCTTAGTTAGTTTAGTTTATCTTAGAAAAGATTTATATATTTTTAGATATTTTATTTATCTTTAGCTAACCAAATTTCTATATTTTATAAAGATAGAATTAATATGTTTTCTATTTAAACAACATTGTATACTTTAAATTATTTAGATAGAAAATTATATTGAGGTTGAGGTGGAGTCTCTCAATCCAAAAAAAAAAGCCTACTCGCAAATTAACCCACGTTCCGGTCCGGTCTCATATACAAACTTATTTACAGTGAAATTCAATTGCATGACATCATCCTACGTGTGTTGTTGTTAATTAAATCTCCACCACCATTACCTTTACTAGTGGAAGCAATTTCAAGTTCGAAAGCCGCTACTGCGTTCGATTGTAATTTTGTGGCAGCCGCATTCGCTGACCAGGCAATTCAAGAAGGAATTGGTTAATTGGCATAGATAATTAATTAACTCTAGCACGACCGGCAGTAGTTTGAAGCATCGGAACAAGACGTAATTCAGTCGCGTCAATACAAGAAAAAGCAAGGAGCTATGCAAGATTGCCCTATTATTTTAGCAATTGGCAGATTTAACCAATTGCTATACATCAAGCGCTCACTGTTGCGGATGGATTTTAAGCACTCTAAAGCCTTGCCCGGGTGGTTGCGGCAGTGCAGTGCCTCAACTCGTCTACCATCCGGCCACCATTTGCTGATTGTCTACAATTTCTCTCATAGTTGATTGAATTAAAATTCATCTAGGGCTTCTCTCACCGACCTTATTAACCAATTGTAAATGAAAAATTATTACTTGTAATTTGATTAATTTGTTGAAATATCTTACAAATCTTCCAATATAGATGGTTTGAATTTAGGGCTTTTGGTTTTTTCTCCCGAATAGATAAAGTGCTTGTGTGCAAATTTGTGAAAATGATATTGGCAATAACCATTTTTACATCTTGCATATAGCCCTTATGAAAACTAATTGATATTTAGTGGGTGATTCCCAATATAAATCTAAAAACTTTCATGGGAAACAATTATCCGAACATGAAAGTTAGCCATCTTTTTACGCCTCAAAAGATCTGGAATAAGTCTCTCATTGAGAGACTTATTCCCTCAAAATATAGCCAACATCATTTTATCTCTCAACATTGCAACATGGCAAACTCAGGATAAGTTAATCTGGATGCCTGATCCCACATGAAAGTTTACCACTAATTCTGCAAAGAAAATTACTAATATCCAAAATCACGACATAGATTACCATTGCTGGATTTGGAATCTAAAACTCCCACCTCGACTCAAAAATTTAGTTTGGAAAATTAAAGTTGACGCTCTACCCACAACTAGTAGGCTTAATAGGTACATCAACAGAGTTCCAAGCACATGTTCCCTTTGTAACCATGGTAACGAGGATGTCACTCATCTCTTTATGGAGTACTCTTTTGCAAGGGAACTAATAGCTCAGTTCGAACAAACAACATGTAAATTATTGAATAACCTCCCTATGCAAGGTCCCCTTTGCGACAACATAAGTCTAATCAAACAAGCAAATCATCAATTTGAAGATCTAGTGGTCATTTGGCAAATGATCTGGGAAACTAGAAACAATTTAATTTTTAAACAAATAAGCCCTGGCTCCTTTGGGAACATGATTAAGCACAATAAAATAAATATCCAAGACTGGAGAGAGGCAAATACAGAGGAAATTAATAAAGAAATTAGTAAAAGGAAGAAAATGTCTAGGTCTAAGTGGACTAGACCAGCAAGAGTCATCTACAAGATTAACGTAGACGGTTCTGTCAAACCCATCAACATTAGTTAGGTGGGGGAATCATTCATGATTCTAGGGACCATGTAATTGAGATCTACCAGGAAGTAGATCAAGGAACTGTTATTCAAACTGAAGCGGCAGCAGTTGTAATGGCTCGGATTTTTAAATCCTAATTTTTCGAAAAAAGAAAATAAAAATGAATTTAAAAGTGAAATTTAACGGAAAAACTCCCTAAATCGGATTCTAAAACTCATGGAACGAAATTCTGACCTAAAATAAAGATTTTGAAAACTAACTTGACATAGCGACGTATTCCCCGAATCTTTAAAAATTTGTCTTAAACGAATCGGGATAAGATCGAAAGAGCGGGTTTCAGAATTTAATTTCCGGGAATTCAATATGATATTTTTGGGACCACTTGGTTTGTCTCATTCCCCATAGCCCTGGCTTTCTTTCTGATCAACCAAGCCACATCTCTCTCCCCATTTTCGATAAGGAGCTACAGTGCAAACACTCCTCTCCTGGTCATTTTGTTTCATTCAAAAACTAGCCCAACATCTACTCCTCTACTCCTTCCTCACACCCCTTTTTGCTTCTTAAATTCTGGCAAGAAAGCAACAACACCATCTCTTCTTTCTTCCCTTGTGATTCGGCGGTAGCTTATGGCAGCACAAGACAGCTTTTTCCCCACCCCACCTCTGCTTCTTCATCTCTGAATTTCCACAAGGCAACGGATAAACTCAACCCCTTTTTGTTTCTTCCCATTTCAACCCCTTACCTCTTCCTTTTGAGAGTCTGCCAAGAGCAAGCTCCCTTCGTCCCCTCTCCTTATTTTGCCATCACCCACCCTTGTTTCTTCCGAGAGCCGCCAAGCCCAGCAGTCGTACCATCGAGCCTCCTCGTCCGAGCTCGCGGCCAGCACACCCACACCACCACCAGAGCACCTCCTCCTTCCCCGAGAACGCAACAGCTGCACCCACCACCATTCTCTTGATTCTGGCCGGCACCTGAGTACCCCGAGCACCTTGTTCCTGGCCGCCGAGCCGAGCAGCAACCCGGAAGCTCCCCGCGGCCAACGCCGCCTCTCTCTCTCGTGTGTCGTGTCTTCCCATTTTTGAGCTCGGTAAGCCTCCGTTTCTCCTTCCTTTCACCTTCTAATGCCTTAAAGGCGAAAGCTTTAACCTCCCTTGCTCTCTTCCTAGGCCAATTTTGCCTGATTTAGCCTCCGATAAAGCCAGTCGAGTCTCCGGCGAGCCCCAATCGACTCCGACGAATTCTCCGGTGAAGATTTGAAACCTCGGTGAGCACCCTCTCTGTCTCTCCTTCGTTGTCCGATTCTCTAGTCATTGGTGTCAGGACGGTGGCCGGAGCAAGCAACCATCACCGGCCGCCCCTACTCTCTTTCCTTTCTCCTGGTTTTGTCGAACAGTGATTCGGGTTGGGTTTGTTTTCTTTTAATTTGGTCCGGTTCAGATTTAATTAAAATAAAACCGGTTTGGTTCTTTAAAAATCAGATAAATTTGGTGTGGGCTGGGCTGATCCGATATTTATGAAAGGGTTTGGGTCTTTCCTCATTTGGGCCTAATTTGAATAAAATGTGTTGAAATGTAAGAAGAGTTTTAAGGATTTATATAGATATTATATTAATATGAAACAAATGGAATATAACATTATATAATATTAGTGATGAGATTTAAAAATATAATATTATGAGACTTGAAGATTTAAAAAAGGTATTATCTGGATTGAATCGAAAAAGGGATTTGACGAACATTTTCTAAGGTTGGAATTTTAAACTATTTGACTTGAAATTTGAAACGGTTTTCAGGACTAACTTGGGAATTGCATGATCGATGAATAACTAGCATGTTGATATGATTGATTGACTAATATCGTGACTTGTGTGAGCTAATGGCATGATTGGTTTACTAATAGCATGATGAAATGTTAAGATTATGTATCGTTAACTTATGCACTGAGATATGATGAATATGATGCACTTGAGATATGTGATATGCGAATATATGGTTATGAATATATGAATTTGACTGAATGGAATGATGAGAACGATATGGTATATATTGAGGAATGTGGCAATGTGACGAATGGTTGGACTTCAAGAAATGACGATTGCGATATTGTTGTTATTCTCGTTGAATGATGTGTGCTTTGAGTGCCTGAATGATTAGGCAGACTTATATATGTGTTCCGATATGTATCTAGGTCATCTTTAATCTATCGTAATGCTTGCCTTGCTGTTCTGCACCGCCAGGTGAGTTTCTATATGAGCTCACTCAGATTCGAAAAGAGATCTCCCTGCTTGTAGCCATGTGCATACTAGGTGTTTGCATTCATAATAAAGCATGACATGTAGTATCCTTCTAGGATTGCACTCATGATTGAGCATTCGTTTACTCATTGCTTTTGTAAACAGAAAGGTCGTTATCTGTGAAGTAACTAGACTCATTGCTAGGGTTATAGGACGACCTAGTCCCATCGGGTCCCGTCCTGAGTCAATCGAGTCATTAAACTTCCTTATATTATGAGATGCTTGCGGGCTTTATTGTGGAGCAGGTTGGGCATGCGTGCCGCCCGATTATAATGGAATGCATTCACGAGCTCGCTAGTCTCCCCCCTATCAGAAGGGGGTGGAGGTAGGAGAGGGATATACCACTTGGTATTCGGTGCTAAGGCCTTATTATATTTATGCACTTGATTTTAGGAGCATGTTAGTATGTAATATTCCGCCTTGCATCTAGAAGCATCTTTATTAGGACTAGCGTGTGTATGTGTCTGCTTGTTTGGGATTATATTGCGTAGGGCTTCGATCTGACACCGCCCCACATACATTTTTTTTAGGTTTGTTTTACAACATGATTGTTCCTTGCTTCCGTGACGTGGGAACTCTTTTGGGTGATTGCGAAGAAATGGTCTAACCTCACTAACATTGCCTATTAGATTTCGATAAATGTGCTTATTGATTTTGTTTTGACTCGGCTCTGCCGTGGCATCCTCTTGTATTACATCTTGATTCCGCTAACTACATGAATACTGGTTTTCCACGCTTAGACTTATGACAGGTATAGGGGACTTCCCCGGGGATTCCAACGATCCCTTCGAATTTTGGGTATGAAATCCCACTTGAAAACGCTAGAGTAGAATTTCAAACCTTCAACTTGTACTCGGGGCGCAAGATCCTAACGAGGGGTTTCATCCCTCGAAACGTAACCCGGGAATCATAATCCTGGACCGTTACAGCAGTTCTGATAGGAAAGAAGATAGCTTGAAGATTGGGATTAAGCAAGATTGTCATACGGGGAGATAACCAAGAGCTGATGAGAACTCTTTCTAAAGGAAAAGGCAGCAGATGGAAAATAATGCGTCACATATAAGAAATCAGGATTATGGGAGCAGACTTTGAAGCGGTTGAATACAGACACATGTTGTTTCCGGAAGATGGTCAAGTATGAAAATAAATATAAAATATGTAATCAAACTGACTCCCTATCTCAGCAAATAAATACAAGACTTCCTCCCGTTGTAGTAGAAGGCAGTCAGGATCGATCCACGAGGAAGCATGTCAGCGCCTGCCTTTTCAGTTCAGAAACTCTCGAGATTGACTCAGGAAGCACTCGACTTCGAGTAAAGTTACTCGACGTTGACTACTCACTCGAATAGAAACCTGCAAAACAGAGAACAAAAGCAAAGAAACGCAAGAAAACGAAAGCAAAGTGGTCGACTTCGAGTGCTACAGTACTCGACGTCGACAAGGCGTACTCGATCTCGACAAGATTAGTTGAAGTCGAATGAAAAAACGTACTTTTCGAACCGAAAAACGTACTTTTCGAACGAAAACGAATGTAAACACGAAATAGGTGGGAAATAAATCAATAAACTAAAATACTTCGAAGATAAGGGTTTCAACACCACAACGATAACCATATAAAATAATGCATAAGGTATAAAAGATCATGCCTTTTCATCAAATAATTGTCATTATTAACAAATAAGAATATAGAGGCTTTCGCATAAACCCTAATTGTTACTAACCCTTTTTCACATAATTAATCCTAGTTGTATTAAGATCACTTTCACTTAAATAAAAACAAACAAGGATCACCTTCAAATTTCGTAAAAGAATCATGCTCGTAGGGATAGAAGATGAAATTGCATCAAAAGATCGCACCTTTATCGCATTACCTCACATGGCTACCGTCAGGCTCACCCCGACCCTATAAGCTGGGCGACTACTCGCTCTTCATCATCCAGAAACTCATCAATAATTTCAGGAAAATAACTTGCATTAATAAACTCAAAAACTTACAACCGATCGAAGCCAAAACGTCTCTCAACACTCCACATTCTCTCGGCCATAAGCTCTCTCTCTCTCTCTCTCTCTCCTACCTCTATGTAATTATTTGTGTGTGAAATTGAATGAATAAAACTCAGCCCCTAAGGCTTTATTTATAGTGTTCCATGTAGCTAATCTAGGTAGGAACAACTATATCTATATCTAAAACTCTCTATCTAAAAACACAAGATAAAACTTAATTGATAAAGGAAATAAATCTATAAGGAAACTAGGATTAATATGGATAGATCCCCCTTGGTCTTGATAGATCTTCATGTGGATGGATAGAATTCTACATATCTTCTCTTGCAAGCACTCTATCTTCTCTTCTCCACTCGATCTCAGACTCGGAATGGGCAGTACTCGACTTCGACTAGAAGTGATCGATATCGAATAGAATTTTTCTCCCCGGTTGCACTCGAGCTCGGGTACGTTCTGGACCCGACGAGTGTACTCGAATTCGAGTACTGTAGCAGTCGACTTCGAGTAGCTTTGGTTCATTAAGTGGTCTGCTCATAATTCACTTAAATACATGTGTTAAATATTTACTATGGCTCATTATAATAAAACCATGCTTAACATTAATTTTTTCTATAAAGTAAATAAATTGATCAAAATTAAGTCGTGAGCGTCAAGACAAACCGCATGGTGACGGCCTCGGGAAAGATCAAAATTAAGTGGTCGAGCTTGCAAAATGGACCTACCAGGAATACCCTCAACATGCTTATGCGAGACATTAGCTAGGGTCATCATCAAGACACATGTGCCCACGTTGGCTTCTTCTTTTGATGAGCTTGAAGAACAACATTAGAACATTCTGATATCGCATCTGCATGTTACCTTCTCATTTGGTGGATTAACATTTCTTTAAATTTTCAAGTAATAACATGTTAACTAACTACTATTTTTTCTTTTGTAGAATATGTATGATATAAATCCTAATGATAAGACAGTGCTGGATTATGTCACTTACAAAGCGTTGGTGAGGTACCGTGATTGGAAGTATAGGTGTCGCCGACACTTCAAGAAGTATGGGATCCCTCTACCGTTAGAGTTCAAACACCATCTGGAGCAATGAGATTGGCTACTGAAGCATGAATTCCTCGATCAAGCTAAGATAGTATCGCTTCTCTGTAAATTTTCTGTTATTTTACAATTTAGATCTTAATTGGTAACATGATTCCCTAATCTTATGAAAGAATTTGTTTTATGGTTTTAGTCAAATTTTATGATTCTTATGAATGTTTCTGGTTTTATGGTTTCATATTACATTTCTTATGAATGTTTCTGTTAGAAGTTGTTTTTGGTTTTATGATTTCATATTCTTTCTGTTATTTTTTAACAATTCTTGTGAATGTTTTTGTTAGAAATTGTGCAGTCTATATAGGTTCATGTTCTTATTCTTCTTTTTTTCGTCATCCTAGATTATGTGTCATGTATTTTTCTTTCTTTTGTTCCCACCAAATATTCATGTATTTGGCAAACCCCTTTTTCCACCCTAAGAACCTTATGTCAGTCCTATACTCCTTTATCTTGGTGGTTGAGATTTTTTTTTTCAAAATTAAGCAAATACCTCTTAACCTTATATCAGTCATATACTCCTTTATGTTGAATTTGATACCTACAAAATGGTAAAGAAATGTCTTCAGTTTATATAGTCAATTACTCTTATGTATGTTTTATATACTATTGTGCAATCTATATAGGTACTTTCTGGTCTTACGATTTATAAAACGACGATGAAATCCTCACACTTTTGTCCTATTGTTTTTTGTTTTTGGAGGCCATGAGTCAATGCAACCAAAGAAATAGTACGAAAAATTCTAACCCGATGAACCATCATTCGGGGTCAAAACCCCTAAGTCATCTGGCAGAGGAGCATTATGAGTAAGGGAATCTAGGACCGCGTATTCAGGCTGCGATAGATGGATAGATTAAATATCCTAACAACAAGGATAAAGTGGTTAGTGTAGTATTTATGTGTTGATCTTATAAAGATAATATTTCCCCAACATGAATGTATTGCCTTATCCTTTACACAAATTGGCCAAGTTGTATAGATGCATAAACAAAACTCCAAAAAACATGTATATTATGTATATTTGGAACTAGAAGTGACAATTTTTAGGTACATCTCAGTCTGACATCAAAGTTTGATATGTAAAAGGACAAAATACACAAGTAGGAAAATAGAGCTCAATTCATTTTTGTTCATACATGTTCTCAATTTGATACTATATTTTGTTATTTTACAATCTAGATTTGATTCTTATTTAACATTAATTTCTGATCTTTGAATTGTGTAGGTAGGAAAGTTTGCAAAGTTCACCGAAAGATATCAATCAATCTCAAACAGTGGCGGCGGCCGCTAACAATGTTGAAGTAGAGCCAATACCCCTGGATGAAGAACGAAGTGCTTTGGAAGTGCGAGGTAACATCTCCATCCTCTAGATTTGCAAGTTGCAATTTGGTCTTTAAACTTGAATAAATAAAAATATTTTAATCTATGCATATATATTAGTATTTTTATACTTTGTGTTATTTTTTAAATAGATTACACAAATCGAATTCTCAAAAAAGGAAGGATAAAACTTATTTTCAATATTGAGTTATGCTTATTAATTTCTTATGCTTTGTTCTTCTGATTCTGAGTTATGCTTTTGTTGTTCAGAATTCAGTTTAAGTTATGGATATACACTGATATTTCACTAATATTTCACACTTTGGCTATAACTAAATACATATACTGATATTTTTGGGTCCACAAACTAAAATATCAGTGAAATCATACATATATAAAGGTCCACAAACTGGTATTTCAGATCAATAATTCCTAGGTGACTGATATTTTTTGGGTTTAGATTTTAGTTTTCAGTTTAAGTTATGGATACATTGATATTTCACTGAAATATCAGTGTATGTATGTATGTATGTATGTATGTATGTATGTATTTATGTATGTATGTATGTATGTATGTATGTATGTATGTATGTATGTATGTATGTATGTATGTATGTATGTATGTATGTATGTATGTATGTATGTATGTATGTATGTACGTGCGTGCGTGCGTACGTACGTGCGTATGTACGTATGTATGTATGTACGTATGTATGTATGTACGTACGTATGTACGTACATACATACGTATGTATGTATGTATGTATGTATGATATATTTCGATCAGTTTAAATTATGGATACACTAATATGTTTTGGGTTCAGATATTTCACTTAAATATCAGTGTATGTATGATTTCAGTTTAAGTTATAGATACACTGATAAAACTTATAGTCTACTACAAATTTCAGATTGTGGATCTGATAAGGTTGTCTTTGAGATTGCATTCTTTGTAGTAGACTACAAATTTAACTTTTATATAATAGATAACTTGAATTTCTTTTTAGTAGACTACATATTACTACCTTATCATTTCTTTTTCAGTGTTGGGTCTGACTGTTTGCTATCACTGAGATTGGTAGGGATGGCAGGAGTTGTGCGCAAACCCCCTAAGAAAAGAGAGGGAGGATAGAGCACAGAGGGTTCTGCAAAGAGACAACAACTTGAGGAGAGGGCGGAGAGGACTGAAAAGAGAGCGGAGCAGGCCGAGGAGAGAGCTAGGAAGGTGAAAACGGAAGCTAAGGATGCTAGCGACAAATACGATCGGTTAATTTCTGAAGGTGAAGATATGGAGAAGTGTGTGGAGGCTATGAGCAATTACATTTTGGTGAACAATTGCATTGAACATGGTAGGTTTTTGGTGAGAAAAACAGCCCTTACATCACTTATATGTGAAGGTTTTGGGTATTTAGTTTGTCAAGCCTTAGGTATGCAGGTATATGGGTGAAAACAGATGAATCTGTGTAGGTTTTTGTGTGCAGTTTTTTGTCCAAATACAGATGAATCAGTGTAGGTATTCAGTTTGTGAAGTGTATGGTTTTTTAATGTCATCTTGTGTTCTTGAAATTTTTTAGTTGTTTGTGTATGTAATGTGGCTTGTGATGTGAATGTGCAAGTTGTGTGTTTATGAGATGGTGTGCAAGTGCATGTTGTTTGTGAGATGGTGTGTGAATGCAAAATGAAAGTAGATAGATTGTGATGTGAATGTGTGCGAAGTGCAGGTGGGAACAAATTCAGATTTATTTTCTTAAAACAAATTAGACTCAGAAGACGGATTAATACAATCACGTCCGTACATTAAAAATTAACATTGCCCAAAGTTATATTCCAGAGACGAACAATTATTTCAAGAGACGGACATATAGCTCAATTTGGTGAGTCATACATTGAAGCGACGGAGGTAAATGGTCGCTCGAGCATCAATATAGGGTTCCAAAGACCACTTGTATATACAAGCGTCGAGACCAAATTCGTCGCTTCAACCCAATTCAAGAGACGGACTTAGCTATTCCGTCGCCTCAGATCTGGAGGGACAGAATTGTTGGGACAACCATTCACTTGAACATTCCAGCAACCATATTGACTCTCAGGCGACGATTTATGCCCGTCTCCACAATTTATAACTGGCATAGTGATATGAACGCCTCTGTGCTGGCCGTTGGGGGGTAGTACTTATATGGGTATTAATAAGTTGTTTTTGCGAAAGCTCTCAGGCTATGCAAAGGGGTTATGAAGGCCAATGAACTTGGGATTACTCAATTGGTTATGGAGGGAGATAATATGTGTGTTTATTAAATCTATTTAAGGAGACTCGAAGTGTTCAATGGACTATTGATTTTTTATTGTTCTGTTTTCCTAGTTTTTGTTTTGTCTATCTTTGATTATATATTTCACAATAAAGAATAACAAAATGCCAAGAAGATGAAAACAAAAAAAAAAAGGTTTTTCAAGAGCTGAAATCATGTTAAACAAATGAGATCGAATTACAAAACCAATGAACAAGTGCTGAACTCGATCTGACCAAAAAAACGGAAACATCGATGGAATGAATGTCACCCTAATTAATTAGTAGCCAAAGAAGTAGCTAGTCGAATCATGAATCAAGTGTTGGAGCTGGGCGGAGGAAGAATAGTGAGAGCCAAAACACCACTGAGCGCGGCGGAGACAGCGCCCAACACGAACGCCGGAAGGTTGCCTCCTCCGAAGAGTTGATCCCATGGCCCACTTATTAATGAAACAAACATTTGTGGTATCACGATTGCCAGGTTCAATACCCCTAGTGAAAGACCTGTACATCACCCAACATAATTAAATTAATTATTATTCTTAATTTCTTCTTGAGATCGATAACAAAATCTTTAATTACCATGTCCTGCTCCAGAATCTGATGAAAATATTGATGCCAGAGCAAACGGAATACTGAATGTAACCTGTGTAAAACGTGCCCAGTTATGTGTTTAAGATATGGTTTTGAGGAAATTGGAATTTAAAAATAAATAAATAAAGGTTTTGCGTTAGTGTAATAAGGGACTTACAGCTTGAGGGAGTCCCATAGCGGCAAACAAAGTCAAGGTGGCAGTCCTGATGCCCTTGGACGGCGGTGAGCCGGGCGGCAGAGAGGGGCGAGCATGCTCCGCCTTCTTAGTGACCAAAATGGTGAAAGCTAAGGCGGCGGCCAACACAAAGTTGAGAGCTCCCCAGAGCCTCCTGGCCCCACCAAGTGCCTTGGAGATGGGATCAATGAACAAAGACATGACTCCGAGGGTGGCTGCAGTGTACATCAAGCCGAGTGAGCCTTGGCGGACACCATCGTCATACATCCTCTTCTGTAGGTCAGTCCCATCGACCTTCCCTCCATAGACCTCGGTCCCAACCCAGTCGGTGTCGAACATCAAGAAGGGGAACCAGGCGATCCAGTTGAGGGCTGTGACTAGGAACAGCAGCCACATGGGCTTCCCTAGGTTCTTGAAGGCCGATTTAACCTGCTCAAAGAACGGGTCCTCGTGCTCACTCGACTTCTCGAAACTAGGCTCAGGGACTGCCCATAGGGCAAGCCCTGAGAGGAGGACGAGGATGCTGATGTCGATCAGGAAACAGGTCTTGAGGTTAGCGCAGTAGACGTCGCAGACATGAGTGTGGGTGAAGGGCGCCAATTTGTAGAGGTATTCATATGAGCCGGCGGCATAACCGGAGATGTTACCCAGTGCCATGAAGAATGAGAAGAATGCATTTGCGACTCTTATCCTCCTGTGGTTGTGCTTTGACAGATCCGCCAAGAACGCCCTCGTTGGATCCTGCCGGATTCATTCATTCAATCATTATCTTTAACTATTGTGATATGGAATATGAGACAATACTAAGGTCATATCCAATAGCTTTCTCTAAAACAATTCTAAGTAAAGCTTTTGGGAAACCATTTTTTTCAAAGTAAGGCTTTCTCTTTTCAAAAGATTTTGAAAATCATTTTCTTTTGGAAAATACCATAAATAACAAATAGATTTATATTTTAAAGAATGGGATAAAGAATGCATTGAATTAAAAGAATGCTTAAAACCATCCAAAAACTCTTTGTTTTTTCATAGATAGACATTGGTCACTGTACGTCTACTTTACCAGGCAGCTAAGCTAGTAAGGCTCGACAATCGTCCAAAAACTGTAAAATCCATAAATGGGGTAGATGTTGATTGTTTTATAAAAAAAACTATAGCATTAAAAAAATCATCCAGAAAATTCTAAAATCCACAAATGGCCGGGGAAGTTGTTAATACTCTTCTTTTTTTTATCTAGGGATTACCCCTCCCATTCACATCTGAATCCATGTTTACAAAGGGATTCGAAAATGTCCGGTAGAAGTTGTTGATACTCTAATATGCAATATTAAGCCCCAATTAATTAGTGTATCCATAATTAATTTGATTATATGAATCATCATTCTAAAATATACTAGTACGCTTTAGAAAAGGAATAATTAAGCTATATCTTAACATTTTTGATCCGCCATAAATAAAATGAAGGTAAACTAAAGAACAAAAAGGTAGGTAGGTACCTGGACCATATTATTAGCAATGTCAAGGATCCAAAACCCAATAATGAAGACACCAACGGCTCTAGGCTTTGTTGCTGCGTTAGATAAATCACCAAAGTGGGCTCCGATGTCAATAGAGAACCCAATGAGGAGCACGGCGGCGCATATAAGCACCGATCCCACGAAAATGAAGGGCTTCCGCCTCCCGAACCGACTCGTCGATCGGTCGCTCGAGTACCCCACAATGGGCTGAACCACCATCCCTGATATGGGCCCACACAGCCACATAAACGACGCCCAAACGTGGGGTATCCCCAAGTGCTGCACATATGGGGTCAGCAACGATAGCTGCAAGGCCCACCCGAACTGCACCCCCGCCGCTATGGACGCCACGATGATGATCTTCAATAGAGAGCTCGGCTTCTCCGGGTGACTCCCTTGTATGGTATTCATGTCCATTTCCGTCATTGTGCTACCCTCGCCTTAAGGGCCTGCTTTGAATTGATGCTTTGGCTTTAATTTGGTGGTGTGGATAAGTGGATGAAGAGGAGGGTTTATATATATATAACCGTGTGGTAAATTGCAGTAAATGAGGGTTAATATATATACCTACGTACACTGAGTGAGTTGTGTTTGCTTGCAATGTTCTAAGTCAAATCAAATGAGATCCAAAACATTTAAAACATTTAATTATCCGCTCAATAATATCAAGTAAATAGTTTGAAGCCACGTTGTTTGAATAAGATTTGTGGCATTACACATATCTCGATTCTTTCTCTAAATTTAGCAATTTTTTGTTAACTTTACTCTATTAGATAGATATTGGATAAACATGACACGTTGCCTTATTATTTGGATAAGTTTCTTCTTTCGAATTACCATAAATGTAGATGCCTTGTATATAGAGGGATTCTGACCAATTCACCTTTTTTTTTTTTTTTTTTTTTGAGAACCGACCAATTCACCTTAACTATGTGGTTTAAAGTAATATTATTACAGTGTCACGGCGTGAATCTATAACTGCTATTAAGTTGTAATAGTTTTTTTTTACCAAAAAAAAAAAGTTGTAATAGTTTTTTTTCTCTAACTATCACCTAAAAAGGTGTTTTGAGTTTTGATCAATAAAGTTCTACTTCATTTTAAAATAAAACAATGTAATAATTTTTTTATCTAACTCATGTCCATTTCTGGCATTGTGTTACCCTCATACAATAATATCAAATATTAAATAAAAATTATAAAAATTATTTTATATATTAAATATATTGCTAAATTGAATCAAAATTACAAGGAAATCAATCGATTATATCAATTTGATAACATCATATGTAGAAAATTTGTGCACAAATGTGGTGATTAAGCTGATTTCTGGAGATTTTATAACATCATATATAGAAAATTTTATAACATCATATATAGAAAATTTGCTAAGTATATAGGCCCACACAGCTACATCATATATGTTTCGTGCTAGGGTTTAGATGAAGCTGATTTCTGAAGATTTTGTCGATTTCTTTTTTCAATTTTTGATCATATATGCTTAAATCTATGCTTGATATGTATAAATGTGGTGCGATTTTTACTGTGGTCGGTAGTTTCTGTAATTTGCATGTGTAAATGCGGGGGTTTTAACCGTTTGTACGTATTCTTCACTTTTTGTGATCCGACACTTTGCATGTGTTTTATTAGTATTATCCGTATAGGTAAATTGTTTGGGATACTTGTAGTGTTTGTGAGGTTCATATAGGTAGATGTGTGCGGTTATGCTCATGTGCAGGGGGCTGACAATGTGTGTTTGTGTTAGTTTATGGTAGTGTCAAGAATGTGTGTACTTGGATTGGGTATATTATGTGTTGTCCATGTGATGTTTATGTTGTTTTAGTATGTGTTGGTGATATTTTATTGTTTTTGTTTATGGTTGTTTGGTTTAGCATGGATTCTGTCATTGTGTTTTTACATTCTTCCTTCTCTTGTTCTTAATAGTAGGGGCATCTGGTGATTTAGCCACCTACAGAAGTAAATTTGATGTGAGTTTTTTTGTTTTCTATTTTAAATTGTTTTGTTGATGAGCAAGATTTGGTTTTTTAGTAATGTCATCTTAGTTTGTTGGATAATTGTTTGTGAATGAGCAGGGGTTGGATTATTGCATTCATGTTAGTGAGTGGTTTCATTGTAGATCAAACATCTATTCCTATCTTCATGTCTGTGATCTCATAAAGAAGCATTTGTCTCCTGCTCATTACGAGATTTTTTTGCAAAACTTGTGTGGGATGAGTGTTGACGCAAGGCACCAACATGGTTAAGAATTCTCAGCTTATGCATCAAATGATGTTGCGTTAAGTGAAGACAAAAAAAGAAGAGTTATGGTTTAAAGTTGATGGATTTGTTGCACGCTTTTCCTTGGTGGAGTTCCATGTGATTACTAGCCTTCCTTGTGAAGACCGTGTTTGTGATCTCACTGAGCAAGTGTCTATATCTAATTTCTTTGGGAAGAAGAAATGCACTCATGATGAGTTAGTTGCCCGTTTCAAATCTGAGAAAAAGAAGTCTTAGAAGAAGTTGATTATGGCGAAGTTGCTGCTCATTGAGAAGTTAATACTCTCTCCGTCCTAAAATACATTGCCTTTTAGCATTTTGCACAAGTGTTAATAAAACACTTTACTTTTAAAAAAACATCATCATTACACTAACTTTTTCATAAATTTTATAATTTTTTAACACCCACTACACATTTTAACCAATCAAATTATTTTAAAAAGTCAACATCACAGAAACCAATACAAATCATTACAACTTCCTACCTAGAAAACATAAAAGGCCATCTATTGTTGGACAAAATTTTACCTCTAAAAACTCATGTATTGTTGGACGGAGGGAGTATTATATAGGAGGTCAGAGGTTGTAAGTGCAAAATTTGTATCTCTTGCGTGCAATGGGAAGGAATTTGAAGTATATCCTTGGGGGGGAGAGTCATAAATGCGTTTGTTTAACTCGTTGAAGAAGTCATCTGTTACATATCGTAACGGTGTTAGGGGTTCTTATGAAACTGTATGGGTATTGACTTGCATTTCAGGTATTGTTTTTAGTGTTTGCATATCTTTGCCAGCAGATTTCTTGTGTGTCAACACAAACTTATTGTTTATGTCTAATACTATTTTGTAATGTCATAACGAGTTTTCTTGTGTAACAGACTTGGATATTAGAAGCTTTTCCAGCCCTGTCTGCCCAATATTACTATAATTTTAAGATGCCTGAGAGAGATACGTACTTATTGCATTGGCAATGCAATGTTAGTCATTGATATGCTTAGGCTGAGAAGTTGTTTGATGGTGATTTGGTAATAATTTTATATTATTTAGCTTTAAGAACATTTTTATTGGTTGCATCTTTGTTTTCTTAATACTATTTTAAATGAATTTTATACAGACTCCATTGTTCCTTACTTATGGAGAGTTTGCACGCACATAAGGAATGGCGTATGGCAATGAAAAATTTGATGAAGTTGTTGATGACCTTGCTAATCCTGTGTTTTCCCAACCTGTTGACGATGTGTTATATGAATGTCGTCGTGTTCGTAAGAAGGCATACAAATATAAGTTTTCAAACAGGGATATAGATGTTGGTGGTCAGGAAGGTAATGTCTTGCAGACACATGATGAAGGAGATACCTTAAAGAAGATGAAACATGTGAGAAGAGGCAATGGTGCTAAAAAGAAACAGGATGGGAAGTCTATTGATACCACTTTTGAAGTTGTCCATGTGGTGGAGAAAGATGATGTAGTAGAGGCCTCGAAGAAGAGGAAATCTGTGACAGAAGGCACGGTTGGTAAAGTTGTTGCTGAAAGAGAGAAGGATGAGCTGGCGATGAGGGGTCATTTTGCAGGTCTTATTCTGCCCAATCCATCTAGTAAATTAAAGAAGATTAGAAAGAAGGCTTCAGCGGTGAGGAAGGCTTGTAGAGTTGTTGCTGAAATAGAGAAGGATGAGCTGGCGAATGTGCTTGTTGAGAAGGATAAGGTGGTGGAAAAGGCTGGGAGAGATGATGCTGACACAAGGAAGGATGAGCAGAGGGATGTGCTTGTTAGCTGCTGATGTTATCCAACGTAGGGAGTGTGTTTGGACGAGGTGGGAGGAGGTGAACCTATTAAAGGGACAAGAAATACAGGATGTCCAGCTGACAGAGAGGGACTCTTGGACATGGAAGTGTGTCGTAGGAGTTCTTCAAGAATTCCTAACTGTATGGGACGAGAAAGCCCTCGATATTGGACTAGGAGGCTCATCAATGGATGCTCTGCTGAGGCCGGGGAAGGAACAACCACGTATCGCTTATGAGCTTATGCAAAACCACGGAGAAAAGAGGCCATGGGGTGAGCTGTTGTGGGCAGGATAGCAGTGCAAACGTTGGAGTTTTATTACATGGTTAGCTGTGCACGATAAATTGCATACAAGGGCTCGCTTGTTCAAGTGGAATGCAGTGCCGACGTAGAAATGTGTGTTCTGTGATGCGGACGTGGAGGACTGTGAGCACTTACGGTTTGGGTGTGCATATACCCAGAGTGTGGCCAATTCAGTAATGGCATGGCTGGGCGTCTCAAGCCGATTTGAGATCATACAATGGTGGTTGGACTGGTTTGTGGAGGGGAGTGGCCGAGGGTCAAACATGTTCCAGTCACGACTTTTCACGCTAAACTCCACCATCTATCATAGATAGAGGGCTCGGAACATGGCAGTTTTGGAACATAAATTTGTTAGTATAGAGGAAGTGGCAAAAACCATTGCAAATGAGTGCAAAGATAGGTTGAGAGCTAAAGGAAAGGTCGTCGGTAGGGCGGATAGAGAGTGGAAACAAAGGCTAGTAAGTTAGCCGCTTTTGTATCTTACAAGTGTTCCCTGGTTTTGGATCACTTCTGATAACTCCACTCCCTTTGATGAAAATCGGAATTAGTTTCAAAGGCTTTGCCGGACAGTTTGTGTCAAAGGTCTTGAAGCGACAGCTGTATTGATGAAACACAAAACCTGTATTTTATGTTATTATTATCTTATATTATTTATGTATGGTTTCCGAATATTATTATATACATTATATACTAACCATACAACAAGGTTTTCGAAGAAATCTCCTTCCTTAAGCTAAAAGATGTGAAGATCAAATCTGGTGGATCATGGCTTCGGAGTTTCCCAGAATAGAAGATTGTGAAGATTGCCATGATCTCTAATAGCCGTTGGAGAAGATTCCTTCCTCAAGTGGCGCCGATGATCTTCACTATATAAAGGAGATGAAGAAGAGAAAGAGGGACGTACATTCACAAAGATCATTGCACAATCAGCCCTCAAGTTTACGATCTCTCTTCAAAGCATTTGAGAGATACACAGTGAGCTTATAGGATATATTTTGAGAGAGTGTTATACTCAAGAGTTTATAACTCAGGAAGTGGGCACTAGGCTATTGATTCTCGAGAGTAAGAGGATTGTACTAGATAGCTGAGAGAGGTGGGGCTCTTCTAGATTGGTCAAGGACTCCAAGGGAACGTGAGTTGACTAGATTGCAATTGTATAGGAGAGAGGCTTCTCGGTGAGCTATTAGGATCCTAAGCTTTGTGAATCAATAAAGCATGTTGAATCCTAGGGTTGTGGAAGAACCCTAGGCGGGGACGTAGGCCAAGTTCGTGCCGAACCTCGTTAACAATTCGTTGCATCCTTTACTTATTGCTTTACCTTATTTCCGCACTTGGTTCGATTGTTTAACATTGTGATTCAGGTTTTCAGAGAAAAGACTAAGTCTAATCTCAAAGGGTTTTGCACGAGCTTCAAAAGTCTTGAGACTATCTGCGAAAAACCGGCATACTCTATTCAACCCCCCTTCTAGAGTATTTCTATATTACTTTGTTTTACATTGTCGAACCTTCAATTGGTATCAGAGCTTTACTCACTGCTTTTGATCTAACAATCTTGTGAGTTTTCGATCATGTCTGGTGAAGCAAGCGGAGGATTTGCACAGGGAAGGTCTACCATTAGACCACCACTCTTTGTAGGAAACAACTTTTTCCACTGGAGATCATTGATGAAGATGTTCATTATAGATCAAGATCTGGAACTTTGGAACATTATAGAGAATGGTCCGAAGGTTCCAATGAAAGACGGACCAAATGGAACCAAAATTGCGAAGAAGGAGTCTGAATACATCCAAGCGGATCTTGAACTCGTCTCCAAAAACTACAGGGCTATTAACTTACTCTATTGTGGTCTTAGCACTGATGAGTTTAACCATATTTGATCTTGTAGGTCAGCTAAAGAGATTTGGGACAAGCTGGTCGTCACCTATGAAGGAACCAGCCAAGTGAAGGACACCAATATCAGTATCTTCCTTCGAAAGTATGAGCTTTTCAAAATGAAGCCTGATGAGTCAATCAAGGCCATGTTCACACGATTCACGGAAATCACCAACAACCTTGACTCTCTCGGCAAGAGCTTTACGAACGTTGAGAAAGTAAGGAAGATATTGAGGTGCCTCCCAAAAGACAAATGGGGTCCGAAAGTGACAGTCATAGAAGAATCCCAGAATCTCACCACGCTACCCCTTGATTACTTGCTTGGGAAGCTGATCACACATGAGATGATTCTCAATGAAGACGATGGAGAACTTCCAACAAGCACTAAGAACTTGGCACTCAAGTCTAAGAAGGATGAGCCGAAAGATGTGTCTGATTCTGAAGATGAGGATGATGATGAGGATGATCCCTTTGATCTCATTACAAGGGGTCTTTCTCGAATCCTCAAGATGAAGAAGCAATTCAACAACAATGATAAATCATAGTCTTCTAAAATTCGAGGTAAGTCTCAATTCAACAAATATGAGAAGAAGACTAAACCTTTGTCTTGTTTTGAATGTGGTGAAACAGATCATCTTGTAAAAGACTGCCCTCAAAAGACAAAGAGTCAGTCCAAGAAGGGTGACAAATGGAAGAAGAAAGCCATGGTGGCAACTTGGAGCGATTCTGACTCTGACTCCGATGATGAGAAGGCCAATATTTGTCTTATGGCCTCAGAAGATGAATCCCACGACGAGAAGCTTGAAGCTACTGTAAGAGAACTTATGGCAAGTCCAAAAGAGGTATTATCGGAATTCCTTTCTAATATGATTGCCAATGAAGAGAAACTTATTGCCCAGACTAACATTCTTATTAAGAGAACTGTGGACCAGGAAAGAACTATTGAGGATCTGTCTATGAGGGTTAAAAGTCTTGAAGCTTCTTATTCAGGTCTTGACATTAAAGTCAAGACGCTTGACTCAGAGAAATCTGAACTCAAGCAAGATCTCTTTTCTCTAAGAAATGAGCATCATGACTTAGAGAACGAGAAGATCTCCCTGAATAATAAGATTCAAGATCAACAGAGAGCCCTCATAAGTTTTACCAAATCCAAAGGCACTCTTGATAGGATGTTGGGTGAGCAACAAAGTTCTCTAAGCAGAAGTGGTATTGGTTACAACCCGAGGTTTTTAAAGAAGCAACACATTACCACTTTTGTGAAGGCAAAAGGAAGCAGAACCTCTCCTATATGTCACCACTGTGCGAGAAAGGGACATGTAAGAGAGACCTGCCCCTATAGAAGAAAAGATCCTCATATTATTCCCAATACATTTCCTATTCACTTGAGAAAAGAACGGATAACGCAAGTTTGGGTCCCCAAAGACACTATTTTACCAAATATGGTTTATCCCAATAAAGGATCTAAATTTGCTCACTGGTCTAGCCAAAAAGGTTAATGTTTGTTTTGCAGGAGATCACCAAGGTGAAGGAGCAAAAATGGATTATTGATAGTGGATGCTCGAAGCATATGAATGGGAAGAGTTCTCTCTTTCATGATCTAAAGAAGCAATCCACTGGAACAATCACTCTTGGTGACAAAGGAAAGTGTGACATCGTTGGTATTAGTAGGGTTGGGAGTGATCCTAACCATACTATTAAAAATGTTTATCTTGTTAATGGTTTGAAGTATAATTTTCTTAGTATTTCTCAACTATGTGATTATGGTAATGATGTTGGATTTAACAAGAAAATATGTTTAGTGCGCAGAGAAGATACATGTGAAATAGTTCTAATTGCCTATCTTTATAACAACATCTATGCCGTGAATGCTGAGCAATTGGAACAAGGAAGCTTAACTTGTCTAAAGGCTTTGACGGACGATCCAAAGCTCTGGCATAGGAGACTCGGTCATGTGAGCCCACATACACCACAAAAGCTTGTGTCCAAATGGCTTGTAAGAGGACTACCTGAGATGGACTTTAAAGGTATTGAGATGTGCAAAGCATGCACATGAGGTAAACAAAGATGTAGCTCTTTCAAACCCAAAAAGGTTGTAAGTACTTCTAGACCCCTTGAACTTTTACATATGGATTTATGTGGTCTTATGCGAGTCAAATCTCCAAATGGTAAAAAGTATACATGTTATTTTTTATGAATGCAATGACGGTGCTTTGAGTGAAAGTGTTGCAGATATAGATCTTAAGCTCCATGAAGAGAACGAGGAAGGTGATGATGCTGCTATCAAGAACACAGAGAAGAGGAACATGCAGGAACAGATTCTTAACACTGAAGAATTGGCCCAAGGTGTTGAAGATTCGTCCAAAGCCCTTGGTGTCCAATCCAACAGTGTTGAGATGTCAGAAATTGCTGTAACTGAACCTAACAGGACCACAGTGTCAGATGTACCACAAGTCAATCCTACCAGTGTGACGAATCAAGGAGCTGAGACTAGCAAAAGGAAATTCAAATACTCCTCATCACACTCATTAAAGGATATCATTTCTGACCCTACTTCTAGTGTTCAAACTCGTTCTAAACTTAAAGATCTTTGTGCTTTTCACGCGTTTGTTTCTCTTATTGAGCCAAAGAAGGTAGATAAGGCACTTCAAGAGCCAGACTAGATCATTGCTATGCAAAGTGAGCTCAATGAATTTGAAAGAAACAAAGTCTGGACCTTGAAGCCTAGGCCAAAGCATCAATCAGTCATTGGCACACGATGGGTCTTTCGAAAAAAGCTAGATGAGATTGGTAAGATCGTGAGGAACAAGGCAAGGCTTGTTGCTCAAGGCTACAATCAAGAGAAAGGTATTGACTACGAGGAGACCTTTGCTCCCGTAGCCAGGCTTGAAGCTATTCGCATTCTATTGGCATTTGCATCTTTTATGAGCATAAAGTTATATCAAATGGATGTCAAGTATGCTTTTCTCAATGGTTTCTTAGAGGAAGAAGTATATGTGGCTCAACCCCCAGGTTTTGAAAGTTCAGAATTTCCCAATCATGTTTATAAACTTGACAAAGTGCTTTATGGTTTGAAACAAGCCCCAAGAGCTTGGTATGAGCGCTTGTCAAAGTATCTTTTAGAAAATGATTTTAAAAGGGGGTTGATCGACAAGACTCTTTTTATCAAAAACAAAGGAAATGACATTTTGGTTATTCAAATTTATGTTGATGATATATTATTTGGTGCTACTAACACATCTTTGTGCAAGGAATTTTCTGACATCATGTGCAGTGAATTTGAGATGAGCTTGATGGGAGAACTCAACTTCTTTTTGGGATTACAAGTTCATCAATCCAAGAAAGGGATCTTTGTCAACCAAAGCAAGTACACTAAGGATCTCTTGAAAAAGTTCAAGATGGATCAATCCAAAGCAGCCAAGACTCCCATGAGCTCAACATTGTCTCTAGATCAAGACAAGACTAGAATAAGTGTCAATCAAAAGGAGTATCGAGGAATGATTGGATCTTTATTATATCTCACGGCTAGTAGACCTGACATCATGTTTAGTGTTTGCATGTGTGCTAGGTTTCAAGCTGATCCTAAAGAATCTCACCTCGTGGCTGTGAAGAGGATCTTTCGATATCTCAATGGCACTAAGGAGCTTGGACTATGGTACCCAAAGCAAAAGGATTTCACATTAATTGGATATTCTGATGCAGATTTTGCAGGCTATAAGGTGGAAAGGAAGAGCACATCAGGATGTTGCCAATTCTTAGGAGCATCTTTGGTCAGTTGGCACTCAAAGAAGCAAAACTCACTTGCTCTATACACTGCAGAAGCCGAATACATTGCAGCTGGAGCCTGTTGCTCCCAAATCCTTTGGATAGCTCAACAAATGAGAGATCTCGGCATCAACCTCAAAGGCATTTCCATTAAGTGTGACAATACAAGTGCCATCTCCATTACAAAGAATCTTGTTCATCATTCAAGGACCAAACATATTGATGTAAGGCATCATTTCATTAGAGACCGTGTCGAAAAAGGTGATGTGTCCATATCCTTTATTTTAACTGATTATCAATGGGCTGACATTTTTACTAAGCCTTTGGCAGAGGACAAGTTCACCTTCATTAGACGTGAGATCGGAACGCTTAACAGGGATGCACTTTCGTAGGGGGAGCTTTCCCTTTACGAAAGATAACTTCTACTCAGTGTCAAGATCCTTGAACCTCATTTCAAAGGTTGTGAACTGCACAGTAGAGCACATATAACAAATCATATATTTGGTTAATATCTTTTTAGATATTTGATCAAATATAGTTTTAATGGTTTTTTAACCTTCTTTATATGTTACCTATTTTATTTTCCGAAAAATCTTTTTATCTGAGTATAGTTTATTTGTGGAAATTATTTTAAAATCGGATAAATCTTTTCTTTCCTTTAAGATTTAAAAGGATTTTTTCTTTAATTTTGAATTATTTTGGTAAGTCTGATTTTGGTGACTTTTTTTTACGCTCCTCCCTTTGTTGAAATACAAAAAGGGGGAGATGATCTGTGGTGTTAGACTTTTTAAACTATTGCGATTCAAATGTCTTGGAAGACCTTGGTTTTGTTTTTGGTTGGATATTTTCACGTTTTAAAATTACGATCCAACATTCGTTTAACCCATGCAGGTACTTAGTCCGATGCTGCTTATATTATATATATTTGACTAAGTTGCAGGGATGCATAGGTTTTGTCTTTCATCAAGGGGGAGATTGATAAATTCACTCCCTTTGATGAAAATCAGAATTAGTTTCAAAGGGTTTGCCGGACAGTTTGTGTCAAAGGTCTTGAAGCGACAACTGTGTTGATGAAACACAAAACCTGTATTTTATTTTATTATTATCTTATATTATTTATGTATGGTTTCCGAATATTATTATATACATTATATACTAACCATACAACAAGGTTTTCGAAGAAATCTCCTTCCTTAAGCTAAAAGACGTGAAGATCAAATCTGGTGGATCATGGCTTCGGAGTTTCCCAGAATAGATGATTGTGAAGATTGACATGATCTCTAATAGCCGTTGGAGAAGATTCCTTTCTCAAGTGGCGCCGATGATCTTCACTATATAAAGGAGATGAAGAAGAGAGAGAGGGACGTACATTCACAAAGATCATTGCACAATCAGCCCTCAAGTTTACGATCTCTCTTCAGCGTGTTCTCTCTGCTTGTTTTTAAGAGTCTTATATTTTGTTTCAAAGCATTTGAGAGATACACAGTGAGCTTATAGGATATATTTCGAGAGAGTGTTATACTCAAGAGTTTATAACTCAGGAAGTGGGCACTAGGCTATTGATTCTCGAGAGTAAGAGGATTGTACTAGATAGCTGAGAGAGGTGGGGCTCTTCTAGATTGGTCTAGGACTCCAAGGGAACGTGAGTTGACTAGATTGCAATTGTATAGGAGAGAGGCTTCTCGGTGAGCTATTAGGATCCTAAGCTTTGTGAATCAATAAAGCCTGTTGAATCCTAGGGTTGTGGAAGAACCCTAGGCGGGGACGTAGGCCAAGTTCGTGCCGAACCTCGTTAACAATTCGTTGCGTCCTTTACTTATTGCTTTACCTTATTTTCGCACTTGGTTCGATTGTTTAACATTGTGATTCAGGTTTTTAGAGAAAAGACTAAATCTAATCTCAAAGGGTTTTGCACGAGCTTCAAAAGTCTTGAGACTATCTGCGAAAAAATGGCATACTCTATTCAACCCCCCTTCTAGAGTATTTCTATATTACTTTGTTTTACATTGTCAAACCTTCAACTTCTTTTTGTAACTTCGGGGTGCCTAAAGGCTCCTCCCCTCCTTTTGGAGATTTATATATATTTACAAGTTCAGGAGTTGGTGCTGACATAGAGAAGGATGAGTAGGTGGATGTGGTTGCTTCACCTTCAGAAAAAGGTAGGTCGAATACTTATACGTATGATATATTAGATGAGGATGTCCCGTTGAATATTGTGTTTCGTCGGAGGTTTAAGATGAAGAAAGCTGGTGAAGGGCGCGAAGAGGGTGATGTTCTGACACCTTGTGCGAAGAGGTCATCTTTGGGAGTGAGGAAGAACACGATGGATTTGATGGAGATGTTGTGTTTTCTCAAACATCTAATGGTGGCCGGTGGTAATGAAGAAATTGGTCATTCAAATGTTGAAGTTGATGAAATGGAGGGTAAGGGAGATAAAATGGTTGGTACTGAAGAGGTATCTCCCCAAATGGAGGTCAAAAATGATTCAACGGGAGAGGTGCCTCCAAAAACAGATGGTGATGCTTCTGCTCCTTTTATCCCATCTTATCCTGATTGGATGGAGGAGATTTTTAGGCGGCTTGAGAAGCTAGAAGAGCTGCCTGATCGTATGCATGAGTTGGTCGCTAGAGTTGATGAAATTGAATCACGAATTGGAAGGTTGACTGGGATGATTGAAGTTGTTGCTGACATGGTGGAGAGGTATGATGATCTTGAGGACAGTGTTACTAAGCATGAGTCTTCGGTTGCTAAGTCGTAGGCATATCCTGTCAAGCCTGATGATGAGGATATAGATGAGCACAAATAAGATAATGTTGAGCACAGTTCCACCCATCCCCATTGTTGTGCAAATATAATCTAATGTTGAGCAAAAATAAGATCACGTTGAGCACAGTTTCACCAGTCTTCAATTATTGTGCAAATATAATCTACATTTGAGCAAAAATAAGTTCATGTTGTGCAAAAATCTATGGAGAAAGTATAATATTATATTGAGAACAATAAGATCATATTGAGCACATATCCACCAATCCCCATTGTAGTGCGAATATAATCTATTGTTAAGCAAAAATAAGATCATGGTGTGTAACATAACATTATGATGCCCAAACAATGGATCATGTTTAGGCGTGTTATGTGAACACAAGTAGCTCGAACTCGACTCGTACTCGCTCAATACAAACTCGGCTCAATCTAGTTCATTTGCTAAACGAGTCGAAAATAAGCACATTTTTAAGCTCGTTCCAAAACTCGGCTTGTTCGAATTAAGCTCGAATAGTTCAAATTTTATGGAAATCCTAAAATTTCCTTTAAATTACTATATAATGAGCAAGTAGAACAGCTTAACGCTCAAAAAAAAGCTCGACTCAAGCTCTTTCATTTCATAAACGAGATGAGTATGAGCACATTTGTAAGCTCAAGTCAAAATTTAGGCTCAGCTCGAGCTCGTTCATATTTTAAATGAATTGAATATGAACAAGCAATACTCGGCTCGTTTGGCTTGAATAACAGCTCTAATCATGTTGCCCAGATATAAAGTTAAGTTGTGCAATTATATCCTAAATGATGTGCAATAAATAAGCTATTAAAAACTTTCCATATTTATACAAAAAATAAAAACTGTTTTTCCTAGGGGAAAAAAAAGAATCCTCCCCAAGTATAAATACCTAAACCGCTTCTCTCATTCTATAACGTGTTGATCAAACCTCATTTTCTTCATCCCCCCTGCGTAAATCTACTCTCTCTTGTTGTTTGATTTTGTCCACACTTTTGATTATACACTTGTTGAGACTAGATCTACCATATACATCAACATGCATGTCATCAGATCCGAAAGGCTTGATTTCCTATTTTCCGATTATTACAGTTTAAATTAGAATGCTTAGGTTTTAGGGTTTAGATTTCACGAAAATCAGGAATAGCAGTTATCCAAAGATGTTTGAATGTTTATAATCAAGCAGTTATTCATCCTCTTACAACTAGCTTTGCGAATTTAATGATTTTGCATTTGAATGTGTGATTAATTTGATGGATTGATCGTCCGATTTTATAACTTATATGTTATAAGTTGTTTTTTTTTTAAGATGTCATTACATTCGATATTTGTAGAAATTGATCTTCAGTGTTCATTTCATAGGTAAACGCCCGCAAACTATGAGTGATTCTCCTACTCTAGATAGTCTAAATCGAATTTCCAATGGATCAAAAAGATCTGGAGTTAAACCTCCAATAGTTGATTTGTCTACAGATTCACCACCCTTCAAAGATGAATTGTTAGATTATACTGAGCCTGATAAAGCCTGTGGAACAGGGGAGGGTTTTGAGTCACTTGAATCCAAGGATTGACAATCACTTATTTGCAAGACCATGAATAAAGAGCCCCCCCCCCCCCCCCCCCCTTTCTTTGGAAGCCAATGAAATTATAAGCTTGCATGACAATTCACCTAATGTGAAGGCCATTCAACCAGTAAGCACAATTGTGCATGACCACACATCTAAGAAGCAAATGCAACCCATTGACATCCAAACTAACTCAGGATACAAAGAAATGATTGTGAAGAAGGAAAGGGCCCATCTTTGAAGACACGTTCAAGCCTTCGCCCCCTTGTGTCAGCATTGGAAAAAATGAATGATAAGGAGAAGAATTTCATTCGAGAAATTGGTTTTGGATTTTTGTTTGACTTGAAAATTGTTTCTCTGCCACTATATCTTTCCTATTAGTTAGTAGACCACTTTGATGCTAACAAGTGTTGCTTAGTGATGGCTGATGGAAGAGTAATTGAGATTACTGATATAGATGTGCATATTACCTTGGGCTTGCTGATAGGGAAGATTCTAGCAGGAAGAAAAAAAGCTAAAGAGAATTTCAATCTTGTAAAAATCTGGAGAAAGACATTTGAGGTTGAGGATAATATAACCTCCTCTTCTGATGTTGATTGTGGTGACCATGTTCTTGTAAACTTTATTGTTGTATTCGACTCTTTCTTCGTTGATACTCTAGGAAACGGACATGTCAACCAAAGTTTAGTAAGAGTAGTTCCTTATTTGGGTGACATAAAGGAGTTGAATTAGTGTGCTTTCCTGTTAGAAAGTTTGGTTTATGCAAAGAAGAGTTGGGAAAAGAACAAGACTGACCATTTCAGATGACCTATATTATTCTTGATTGTATGTATTTTTTAAAACATCTCCTTTGATGTTTAATTAATTTCTTTTACCCTGTGAGTAGTACACCATGTCATCAGTGCCTATTTTTCCCCTCATATCTACATTGTCCACCATGTCAATAGTACTCATTCCAACTTTATACTGATATATTTTTATATCATTGGTGTGGCAGCTGTTTTATATGGATATGGTGAAACTGTTCTCAAGCGTTGTGTGTAGAAGAGTACCTTGTTCTTTCCCAGTGTTTGTTGACATAGATTACAAACTTTTGCGCAAACGGGAAACTAATGATATTAATAGGGGAGGCTTTGGTTGTGGCTTAGTTCAGCCTTGCCAAATTGTTCCTTCCCCCAAAGACATACATACTTCACCTTGCCACCGATAACCCTGTTGTTCCAAAAAAAAAAAAACCACCCCCATTTAAGATTTATATTAATTTTTAATACACTTTAATTTGATATTGGTGCAGATTAACATGTTTTGTTGTTTATTGATGTTTTTTTATTCGTATTTTTCATGTGATGTTATCTTCTAGAATTGGATAAAGTCTTTTTCTCAAAAAACTTATGTGTTTGCATCTGTTATCTCTGATTTTTCTTAGTGGTCTCCAAATGTCCCGCCTGACGTACAACACGATGACAAGGTGAAAACACTTCTACATTGAGCCAATTCCAGCTTCTAGGGGTGAAGGATGTATCCTATAAGCCTGCTCTAGAGGTTGCTGACAGGTCTTATATGGATGACTCTTCAAATACAATTTGGAATAACTCCCAACAACCATTCTGATCAAACCTTGCTTTGATAGATTGTCTTACTCGAGTGACCACTACTTTTTACCAACACAATCCACAACTTACTCATTGTGTCCGCACTATCACCCAAGAATAGGTGTAAAGCATAGTTAATACTTTATAATATGAAAATGAGGTACAAAATTGCATAATATTCATATAATTAATATGATATCAGTAAGTTACAACATATCATTATTCTGATACTAACATAAACTAAAAAAAAGTTTTCATTAAACATATAAAGAAATTGCAATATTACTGGTTATTCATCTACTAGAACTATAGGCCTATAAAATCATCAATCTTCTTCCTCATTTCCATTTTTGCATTTTAAACATCTTTAACGCACTGCATGACATTGTCATTCGCCTCTTCAAATATCTATTTTTGTTGACCCAGTTCTCTTTCCACCTAAATAAAACATAAAATTTAAGAGTTAACACTATGGGGGAAAAATTAAAGATAAAATTTCAATCTCACCTTTGATAGTGCTTCAGCATCTTCGTCTTTTGGGTGCACTGCGAATATGAAATTTGTTTGCTAATATTGATCTTTGCAATTCATTATATAATGTATAATGAAGCACAACTGATTCCATCAACTCCACCCTGTGAGCCTCTTTGTTCGTCTCACATGCCTCATCAAGGAGGTTCATGTGATACCCACGGTATACAATCTCATCCAACTTGTCCATTATTTGGTGGAACCTTGTGCAAAACTCAACAGTGTTACCGAAATCCATCTTTGTGGAGGGGAATGTTTTAGAAGGAAGAAAACAAGTTTTGGTAGTCCTAATTTCTGTTAAAATCAGTTTGCAGGTAGCAATGGACAACAAGAATGATTTCTGGGTTATATAGCCAATAATTTTACAGTTTTCTTCCTTGTGGCGGTTGTTTGGTTTCCTTCATTACAAAGAAACTGTAAAAACTATAAACGGTTTATAGTTTTACACCCCCATTTGTAAAAAGAAAAAAATGTAAAACTATAAACTACAAACAGATTACAGTTATATAAGTTGCTTTTATCAATGTTGGGCCTTAACCACCTCGTATCAGCACATAACCCTCAATATCACAAAACACGAGACTACTGTCACCACTACTTCTAACTACAATAACCATCAGTGTCAGCACTACTTTGGGCCTTAACCACCTCGTGTCACCACATAAACTTCAATATCATAAAACAGCAGACTAGTGTCACCACTACTTCTAACTACTATAATCATCAGTGTCAGCACTACTTTGGGCCTTAACCACCTCGTGTCACCACATAAACTTCAATATCAGAAAACACCATACTAATGTCACCACTACTTCTAACTACTATAACCATCAGTGTCAGCACTACTTTGGGTCTTAACCACCTAGTGTTACCATATAAACTTCAATATCAGAAAATACCAGACTATTGTCACTAATACTTCTAACTATTATAACCAACAGTGTCAGCACTACTTTGGGCCTTAACCGCCTCGTGTCACCACATAAACTTCAATATCAAAAAATATCAGACTAGTGTCACCACTATTTCTAACTACTATAACCATCAGTGTCAGCACTACTTTTGGCCTTAACCACCTTGTGTCACCACAATAACTTCAATATTAGAAAACACCACCAGACTAGTGTCACCACTACTTCTAACTACTATAACCATCAGTGTCAGCACTACTTTTGTTATATCCTGTTAATTATGTACGCATAGTCTCCCACATGCTTATTACAAAATTAAATAAAACATTGATAAAGCAGAAAAAGATAACTTAATAAGCATTAATAAAACTTCAAATACACAATCATTACACATTAAAAGTCACAAACACAAACAGTGCATCCAAAATATCCCACAAACAGTGTTCTAAATATCGGATATATCGGCCGATATATCGGCGATATATCGGGGATATTTAGAACCCGCTACGATATCGGTGTATCAGTTGGAAAATATTGGTCAACGGATGATATCGGGTCGACGGCCGATACATCGGTCAATATCGAGTTGACCGTTAAATCATTGGCTTGAAACTTCGTCGTTTTAATTTTTTTTAATTTTTTTTTTTGGAAAAATCAGAAAAAATGGGGCTTATTGCCCGAGACCCGAGTAGTCGAGTAAAACCTGTACAGGAGAACCCTTGGTCTGTGGTTGTGATTTGTGAAATTGCCCTAACGAGCAACCCTGCGAGAGGCGAGGCGACTAAATCTTCTCCGACCACCCCTTCTTCTTCTCCGGCCCGGTGTTGTTGCAGGAGGATGGTCAAGTATGAAATAAATATAAGTATAAAATCAAACCGACTCTTTGTCTCAGCAAATAAATACAAGACTTCCTCTCGTTGTAGTAGAAGGCAGTCAGGATCGTATCCACGAGGAAGCGTGTCAGCGCCCGCCTTTTCAGTTCCAGAAACAATGCGAATTCGACCAGAAGAGTCCTCGACTTCAAGTAAATTCCCCGACTTCAAGTAAAGTACTCGACTTCGACCACCCTGTTGACTAAAATAGAATGCCGAAACGAACAGAATATGAAAACAAAGCAGAAATTGGTCGATCTCGACTAAATCAACTCGACGTCGACCAAACTTTCCTCAACGTCGACCAAACTTTCCTCGACGTCGACCAAAATTCTCGATTTTGAGTAAAAACAGAAACTAAAATCGTAACTTTTCGCAAGACAGAACACGAAATTGATGAAATAAAATCAATAAACTAAAGACTTCCAAAATCAGGGTATCAACATCACAACGATAACCATGTAAAATAACACATACAAGCATAAAAGATCATGCTTTTTCATCAAATAACTCTCGTCATTAACAAATAGGAAGATAAAGGCTTTCGCATAAACCCTAATTGTTACTAACCTTTTTCACATAATTAATCCAAGTTGTGTTAAGATCACTTTCGCTTCAATAACACAAATAAGGATCACCTTCAACTCTCGCAAAAGAATCATGCTCATAGGGATAGAAGATGAAATCGCATCAAAAGATTGTACCTTTATCGCATCACCCTACATGGCTACCGTCGGGCTCACCCCGATCCTAGAAGTTGGGTGACTACTCGCTCTTCATCATGAATAAACTCATCAAAGATTTCAAGAAAATAAATGGCATTAATGAACTAAAAGAAAGCTTACAACCGAACAAAGCCAATTCCGCTATCGCTTCACAACTCCACTCGGCCTCCACCTTCTCTCTCTCTCTCTCTCTACTCGCTATCTCTCTTTCTCTATCTGTGAAATTGGAACTAGAATTGAATGAATAAAACTCAACCCCTAAGGCTTTATTTATAGTATTCATTCTCTAGCTAATCTAGGAAAGAATATTATATCTATATCTAAACTTTCTATCTAATAACATAAAGATAAAACTTGGAAATAAAATAATTATATCTAAAAGGAAATAAAGCTAAAGTGGATAGATCTTCCTTCTCTTGATAGATCTTGGTGTCTCTTGATAGAATATCTCGAATCTTGGCTTGCAAGTAACCTCTCATGCTCGGATTTCTCCTCGATCTCGGACTGCTTCTAGAATGTCCTCGACGTCGACCAAATCTCCTCGACGTCGAGTGGAATTCTTCTCCCGAGGCTGCACTCGAGCTCGGCTAACTTCTGGACTCGTCGACTTTACTCGACCTCGAGTTGTTTACTCAACGTCGGCCAATCTTGGCTCCTCGAGTGCTCTGCTCGACTTTGCTAGATTTTGACTGAGCTCGGGTTACTCGATGTCGACCAAAGTGGTCGATATCGACCAAACTTGTCGAGTTGACCTTCTCTCGACCTTTTCTCGATTTGTCCTGGTTCTGCTGCTCCTTGACCTTGGACTTCCTGTAGTTGACTTTGAGCTTTCCGTCCTTTCTCTGAATTGCTGTAAAATGCCTCGATTTCTGCGAAATTAAATAGAAACTAGTGTATACTCCATAATTTGGAAAATAATCATAAACTACATAGAATCGGTACTATTCTAGCCCAAATGTATGAAATGTATGCAGAAATCGATATAAAAGTAAGTATAAAACATGGAAAATTAGGCTCACAACACCCGGCGACAACTAACTCGTGCCTTTGTCTGCTTCTTCTCCGGTCGCCCGACTCGTCCCTGCTTCTTCTCCGGCCGCCGGATTTGGAAACTAGCCGCATCTGTTTGCTTCTCGTCTGATCACCCCGACTCGCCCCTGCTTTTTTTTATGACGAGGAACCCACCTTTGGTGGCAAACACCGGGCACATGACCCAGCCGGCAAGAGCCACGCACCAGGTAAACCGGCTTGCGCCAACCGGCTTGACCAATTGGAAAGGAGCAAAGCAAGCCTTGGATTTTAATCCAATGAAAGGGGCGGAGGTAGGGGTGGCCACGGGTTACGGGTCGACCCGTGACCCGACGGGTCGTACGGGTCAATGACCCGGCGGGTCATTGACCCGGCGGGTCCGGGTCAACGGGTCAACGGGTGGGGGCGGGTTGCGGGTTAGGGTCAGGGGTTTTGAACCCGATGACCCGGCGGGTCGACCCGCCATCCCAATTGTTTTTTTTTTGAAAAAAATATTTTTTTTATGTTTATAGTAATTATTATGTATATTATTCTTAGAATAATTCATAATATGTAAACATATACTAGTTTGCAATGTGCAATGTGGGTCAAAACACTATCGCCCTTCAATGTGGGACAAGACTCTTGTCCCACATTGAAAGTTGAGAGTTAGAATGAGAAGGGATGGATGTATATATATGTGTATTCCATCCTCCCTTAACCCTTACTCTTTACTTTAAGCTTTATTTGTTATATTGAAATGAAGTAAAGTTTGAGAAGTTTTATATCCTTACATTTATATTGTAGTGGATAAAGGAAGTTTTATAAAAATATAAAATTTCTCATGTTTTTTTCCACTTCATATTAAAATGAAATGGATATAAAAAGTGATATGTAGAAAAAGTCTTTACCTATAATTTTTTTAAAAAAAAATTTAGTCAAAAATATTAAAAAAAATAAATTTTTTTTTTAATTTGTGAATCCGCTGGGTCAACGGGTCGACTCGAACCCGCCAACCCGTGGAATTCCCGGGTTAGGGTTCGGGTCGCCCTTCCTCGACCCTTGACCCGGCGGGTCGAACCCGTCGACCCGCCGGGTCTGACCCGTGGCCACGCCTAGGCGGAGGTAGGGATTGAACCCAAGACCTCTTGACATCCCCCCTTGCTCCTCACTAGTGAGTAGACCTGAGCAGACCTGAGCTAACCCGCTCGGCCCGCCCAATCTGCCTGGGGAAAAAGGCGGGCTTGGGCAGAACAATCGGTCCAAGCGGGCCGGCAGGCCCGGCCCGGTAAGCCAATCGAACTGGGCTTAGGCTGAGTATGAGGCCCAAGCAGGCCGGCAGACCCGGCCCGATATATATTAATATTATACATATAATTATACATACATGCATATATATATAATATATTACAGTGTGTATGTTAATATATATATGTATTACATAGTGCATGTATTAATTGTATATGTATACTATTACATATATTACACAGTGTGTATGTATTGTATATTTATATTAATATATAGGTGAAAAAAATTTTGGGAGCGTTAAAAAATTATAAATTTATATGTTTTATGTCTTTAATTGACTTTGCTTCTTGGATATTAGCTAAAAGGAAAATTTAGTTACATAACCAAATGCTATCGGGTAGGGTTCCCCGTCCTAAATATTTTCTTAGAAAACAGCCCGTTAGGCCCGGTGGGCGGCCCGGCCCGCCAACAAGGGCGGGCTTGGGCAAGGAAGTAGACCCAAGAACCAGGCATGGCCCAAGCTCGGCCCGGTACAATGGCCCGTTATAATGTCAGAGGCCCGACCCAAGCCCGCCCGGCCCGGCCCATGCTCAGGTCTACCAGTGAGCTACCCTGACTGGGGGACAATTTTGGTATTTTGATTGTTAGGAGTTAGCACTCTTAACAAATTAGTGTTGGGCAAGGGAACTTTAGCCTTTATGCAGTCCTATTTATTTTTTTCAAGTACATTTGGTAATTTTATATTTTCAATATTAATTTTTCATGTGTATTTTTTAAATTTTAAAGTATAAATATAATCATTATGGTTAAAAATTAGTGAATCCAATAAATCCGATTTATCCCAATACTCTCCGATATATCCCCGATATATCCTTTTTATCCCCAATCGATAAGACCCCGATACCCGATATTTAGACCATTGCCTACACATCTACATACATGTCCACCTAATTAATTAGTTCTCTTAGTACATCCAAAATATCTCATATATCTATTAACAACATATCTAAATACATGTTTTACATCCTAAAACTCCAGCTCTCCTTGATCAAATCTGAGCACATGAGTTCTCTTAATCGAAAGAACTTCTCGTTGTTGAATGCTTTGAGATCTCCCCCAAATACAGAAGCTTCAATTGCTTTTAAGGTAAACACCCAGCATGCAGCACTGCAAACACAAAAAAGACGCCATGTAATGTAAGCACATAAATAACATGTATCTTAGGCTAAATGACAAATGATACAAGATAAAATACATACTCAGAGGAATCATGCATTTAACCAGGAACCATGTTTAGCTTGAAATGAGAGGAAGTAAAGTTTTCATGTAGCCCAACCTTTACCAAATGTATTGGGAGCCAAATAGCGAACGGTTGCAATTGTTCTTCGGGTACACCAGCACCAACAGCATACACATTGCAATCGTAGACGTTGATCACCTTCTCCTCAATTATAATCTCCAACGCAACCCAATGCTTGTTTATGACATTGAATGGTGTGTAGATTTTCTTTACTGAATCCCATGGTTTGCCATAGACACAGCCACGGGTCTGACCCGCCGGGTCGACGGGTCGGACCCGCCGGGTCGACAACCCGGGGAGGGTGACCCTAACCCTGACCCGGGGTTGGGACGGGTCGGCGGGTTGGGTGACCCGGCGGGTCGGCTGGTCGGATTGCAGGGTCGGCCACGTGGCACCAAATCGGGTACCCAACGAGTTTTGTGGGTCGACCCGCCGGGTCAACCAATTTTTTTTTAAAAAAAAAATGTTTTAAACCTAAAATAAAACTCAACTCAAGTCTTTCACCACACTTTCGAAATGAAAAGATTTAAGGTTGACAAAACATGGTATGTGGGAAGATATATATAGATATCTTCATTCCACTCCCATTATTTCATCACACTTTAGATGTGGGAAAGAAAAGGTTGGATTGTGGGAATGACAAGTAGGGTATGAGGATCTATATATAGAGAAAATAGAGGTATGTAGCCCACTTTCGACGTGGGACAGAAATATGAGATATGAAAGAAAATGTGAGAAATTGATATTTAAGTATATGATGTAAAATGTAATGTAATTAAAGTCTTTGGATTATATGGTGGTATATAATGTAATTTAAGTATTTGGATTATATGATGTAACATATAATAATATAATTAAAGTGTTTACCTCTTAAGATTTAATGAAATGAATAACACATGGTGATGAAACATCATGATACAATATATCAAGTTATGTTGGATTAATCTTTCTATTTAACTTAATTGATAGTTGTGTTGATCCATTAATCAATCATAAGTATTTTATTTTACTTACATTATTATGTTAATTTCTTGATCAATAATTTCAAATCTAGGTTCTTCTTCATATAGATATGTTAAACTTTCTCGTTTAATGTTGAATTAACCACATGTTGTGTATACACTTAATGATGATGTTATTAGAATTATATACTTGGGTTGCTTGTTATGACGTACATGAAAAGACACATTGAAAAAGTATTGCCAATATTATATTTCATTCTTGTGTTTGAAAATCCAAAGTTCTATACTGTATCATTTTGAAAATAAACAAAAACTCGACATTAAGGATACTATACAAGTGTAACGGCTTTATCAATAACAATATTTGTATTATTTGAAATTATATCATAAAGACTCCTGACTTAGTATCATATAGAATGATATAGAAATATTTATAAGTATGGATTGAAATTAAAAACCGAATGGTAGAGATTGAAGACATGGTGTAGTTTCTAGTTTCTACCCTTGTTCTTGTCCCACATTGAAAACTAGAGGAAAATGGGGATGCTAAGTCTATAAAAGGACAAGCATGGGGGTGCTAAGTCTCACATTGCCATTGCATATTACATTATGTAATATTATGAATTATTCTAATAATAATTTATATAATTTACATAATAATTATAAATTTATTTTATTAAAAATAATTTTTTTCAAAAAAAAATATTTTAAAATGGCGGGTTGACCCGACGGGTCGAACCGGGTTAGACCCGCCGGGTCACGGGTTATCTTTTCCCCGACCCTAACCCTGACCCTCAACCCGAGCTGACCCTTGGACCCGTGGATCCTGACCCGGCGGGTCACGGCTCGACCCGCCCGACCCGTGACCTGTGGCCATGTCTAGTTTGCCATAATCAGCAGGACACATACCAACAAAATACTCCTCAATGCTATCTTCAAGGGGTAACTCTTCCCCATAATTTACAACATATCCAGGCATGTACTTTAGGTAAAAAGAAAAGTCAATCAAGAACAACAACCCCTCCGTATTTTACAAAATCCTCATAAATACGTTTCCTCGTATGAATCAAACCTGCTTCGAGATGTTATACAGCATATCAAAAAACTGATGTCAGCAATCAACTTATACACTATAATCCAATCCACACACATATATCTATTTTTAACACCATCATTTATTATCTCACAATCCAACCACATAGTCTTGCCTATAATGTGCTGGAAAAATGATTTGTCCCACCTCGTAGTTAGACCAGCAACAGAAAAATTCATGACCTCAATTACACAAGAAACATATCAATATATTTAGCATTAGGTTCTGTAACTAATACAATGTGAACAACATTTCATAAATGCTTGAAGAGAAAAATAAAGCATAATGTTTCCTCTTTAGAATACCATACATAAACTCATGATCCTTGAGGCTCATCAATGACTTCTTAGGAACGTGCTTTGGCAGCCTCAGCCCTCAGCTTCTTTTCAATCTCATGTGGGTCAAACAAGAAGGTACTAGTTGATGAGATAAGATTGGAAGCCTTTAATTTTTCAATTTCATTTATAATTTCAGTATCCTTGGCATAGGAATCCCAATCATATCCTACCACTGTGTCATCATCATCATCATCAGACACCGGGATATAATTTTCTAAAGATGTTTGCCCTCCAACTACAAGGGCTTTAGCTGGATGAGATGTAGTTTCAGAACCAACTACATTACCTTTTGCATGAGCATCTTCCCCTTTTACCCCACCAGTAGCCTCCTTTAATGCATCACCATCAGCACCTCCACAAACATCAACACCTTCACCATCACACTTCACAGATCGAGCAACTTTAGCAGAAGTTGATGGAATTACAAGCTCATCTCCACTCCCTTTGCCATCATCATCTTCACCACCCCCCCCCCCCCCCCCCCCTTAATGAAATGTCACTAGCCTTCCCAAATACTTCTTCAGCTTGATCATTTACATCGTTCACATCTAAGCCTACCACCTGAAATTCAGTGTCAGCAACACCATATGGAAATCCAGAAGGAGTTTCAATAGACGAAATCTCCCTATCGCCAGTTGGACCCTCATATTTGAATGATGGCATAGACACGTCCTCAACATTAATAGTAGGGGGTGATGATTTTAGAATTACCTCCTCAGCAAAGAGATTCTTCTGAATATCAGCAACAACTTCATTGGTAATTTTTGTGCTGACAACATCATCATCATCCTTGACAGGAGTTCCCTGCGACTTACTAACCATATCCTCATCATCAGGCATGACAGGATTTGCCTGCGACCTGGCAACTAAAGACTCGTGCTTAGTAACCCTGTCCTCAAGATCATCATACCTCTTCGCCATGTCAGCAAAAACTTTCATCATCCCAGTCAACCTTCCAATTCGTGATTCAATTTCATCAACTCTGGCAGCCAACTAATTCATACGATCAGGCAGCTCTTCCAGCTTCTCAAGCCGCCTAAAAATCTCCTTCACCCTATCAGGATAAAATGGGATATAAGGAGCAGAAGCATCACCATCTGTTTTGGGAGGCACATCTCCCGTTGAATCATTGTTGGCCTCTATTTGGGGAGATACCTCTTCAGTACCAACCATTTTCTCCCTCTCACCTTTCATTCTGTCAGCTTCAACATTTGAACGATGAATTTCTTCATTACCACCACCATTAGGTGTTTGAGCAAACACAACACCTCCATCAAATCCATCGTGTGCTTCCTCACTCCCCAGAGGTGACCTCTTGAGACAAGGTGTCAAGACATCACCCTCTTCCCACCCTTCAAAACAAGGGATCTCAACTCCGTGAACTTTACCACCAAATGTGTTAGCATCAACCACATCAACAACCTCGACCAAGACACAAAGCCCAGCAGTAGGGGAAGCAGGCGACTCATCAGAGCCAAAAGAATGGGTGTCAGCATTAGCATCATCAACCTTGTCATCAGCATCACTACCTTCACCACCAGAAATAGATCATGCACCATCAAATCCTTGATTCTCCACTCCATCAGTGCTCTCGCGATCTATAATAGACACTAAAGGCAGCAATGAAGACTTGTAAGTAGACCTGTCAAAACATAATCCGACCCGAAAACCCGACCTGATCGCCCGAAATTTTTTAGGTCAAGATCCGAAAATTTTGACCCGGAAATTTTTTTCGACCCGAACCCGAAAATCCGGAAATTTTTCGGGTAATCTGGGTTTCGACCCGGTGACCCGATTGACCCGTTAATTTTGACCCGATTTACCTGATTGACCGGATTGATTTATAATTAAATATAAATAAATTTTTTTATATTTAATTAAAATTTATCGCAAAATTATCAAATTATGATTTTTTTTAATTTAAAAAAGAAAAATTTGACAAACCCGAAATCGACCCGAACCCGCCCGAAACCCGGTCAAACCCTGGTTCTAGTCAACCCGAAAAACCCGGAACCCATTTTACTCGGGACCTGTTTTACCCGAGATTCGAAGTGACCCGACCCGAACCCGACCCGAATGACCCGTTTGACAGGTCTACTTGTAAGCAATGCTATCATACAATGGCCTCTCACTACCTATACCAGCTTTCTTCATCTTAAACCTCCGCTGAAACACAATATTCAAAGGGACATCCTCATCTAATATATCACACGTATAAGTATCTGACCTACCTCTTTCTGAAGGTGAAGAAATCACATCCACACGCTCATGCTTCTCCGTGTCAACACCAACTCTCCTAGCCTTTTTAGTGGGCACATCCCCATGCTCATCCTTCCCTGTGTGAGCATCATCTCTCCCAGCCTTTTTCCCCACCTTATCCTTCTCAGCAAGCAGATCCACCAGTTCATCCTTCTCTATTTCACCAACAACTCTACCAGCCTTCCTCACTATTGAAGCCTTCTTTCTAATCTTCTTTAATTTACTAGATGTATTGAGCAGAATAGGACCTGCAGAACGACCCCTCCTCACAACAACCCTTTTCACAAGGCTATCACTAAACGTTACCTTCTGTTTTTTTTTTTTTACCAACTATGTCTCCTATCACAGACTTCCTCTTCGTTGACGCCTCTACTACATCATCTTTCTCCACCACAGGGACAATTTCAAAAGCAGTATCAAAAGACTTCCCATCCTGTTTCTTTTTAACACTCTTGCCTCTTCTCACAAGTTTCATCTTCTTTGAGGTCTCTCCTTCATCCTGTCTCTGCAAGACATTATCTTCCTGACCACCAATATCTACATCCCTATTTGAAAACTTATGTTTGTTTCCCTTCTTACGAACACGGCGACACTCATACAACGCATCGTCAACAGATTGGGAAAACACATGATCAGCAAGGTCATCAACAACTTCATCAGCTTTTTCATCACCATACGCCATCCTTTCTGTGCATGCAAACTCGCCATAAGTAGGGAACAGCGGAGTCTGTATAAAATGCATTTAAAATAGAATTAAAAAAAAAACAAAGATGCAACCAATAAAAATGTTTTTAAAGCTAAATAATATAAAATTATTATCAAATCACCATCAAATTAAACAACTTCTCAACCTCGGAATATGAATGGCTAACATTGCATTGGCAATGCAATGAGTACGGATCTCTATCAGGCATCTTAAAATTACAATCAAATTGGGCAGACACGGCTGGAAAAGCTTCTAACATCCAAGTCTGTTACACAAGAAAACTCGTTATGACATTACAAAATAGTATTAGACCCACTATTAATGTTTGATTGGATAATATTCTATTTTGAAATGAGTAGATTATATATTGAATCACATTTAATTTTGCTAAAAATGCTTTTTGAAATACACAAATTATAACATGAATTACATATTCAATTTAATAAAATTGATTAGCCGAAAGTTCTGAACGAACATAATTCAACAAATTCAACCCAAACAATTAAAATTTTGAAACAAACGTAGATCCGCTTCTACTTGAAACCTGAATGAGACCGACCAGAATAACGACTCGAAACCCGAACGAGACCGACCCGATTATGATCGAAACCCCGAATGTGTCCAACCCGATTCTGATCGAAACCCGACCAATCTTAATTTCATTTTGACCCGACCCGACCCGACCAAGCCAGACACAGAAATTTTCACCAAGTTGACCCAACTCATCAGTGACCCGACCCATATGTGATCGACCCGAACCTGACCGAATAACCCGAATTGCCAACTCTAATCATGGTTGTGGAGTAAAGAGAAATGACAAAAGCAAGTTATGAGTATCATGGTTAAAAATGCTCTTAGACTTAGATTTTTGTTTGAAAATATAAATCCTTTTAGGTTTTCTAGATCTTAAGATATGAAAATTGTTACTTTTTGACTTTTTGCTCAAAACTCTGCTAACCAACATTCCAACGCCAAATTAGACATGGAACTATGATGCTTAACTATATCAGCAACATTAAGTAGCAACGTTGGATCTAACCTGTTAAACATCAAATACGACGTTGTTATAGGAGTTTGCTCTAGTATTAAACGTTCATTTAGACGTTGCATCAAAGGGCTAGGTCGGGCCATTGCTCGTCCAAAAGGACATGGAAAATTAGCTTTTTATTGTTTACCGTCACTCCCATATTTTTTTTTATTTCAATCGTATAAGACAGTGAATGGACGAAGATAAAATTTCATAAAATATGTAAAATTATTATTTTAATGTTTTGATGTAAAAAAAAAGAAAAAGTGCGTAGATCAAACTGTGAAATCTAAAAACAATCTAATGGACCACCATTCTCTACTCTTAGACCATCAGCAACAGAGAGTCACACGAATCAAAACTCATTTCAGCCACATCAGCAACTATTCATGCCACGTCAGCTTTCCACTAACTTTTCAGTTTTTTACATTTTTCATCCACAACAATGAGTCACGCGAATCAAATCTCATTTTACACTTTTTTATATTTATTAACCTAAATGTTGATTTATTTTACTTAAAATTTTTTGTTAATGATATTATGAATATTAATATTAATACGTATAATTAAAATAAAAAGGCACACAATTAAAATTAGAAATATTTTATTAAATTGATAAACTAAAAAAACACGAAAACAAAAAAATAAGGCTAACTATATGTAACCTAATACTATTTTTATGTTTAATTATATGTGTGTGTGTTTTCATGTTCAGGGTGTAGTGGGTATTGTTATTTAATGTTTAAATTTATGTATTTTTATGGTGTAAGTTTATTTTTTATTTTTGAGCACAAGTGTAAGTTTATATTGATTTAAGTTAATGTTGTTTATGTGGCTATAAATTATTATTTTTATCAAATAACTATAAATCTTTAACATATAGTAAACTTAGCGAATTTTTTTTTCCAACCATATGTAAAATGGGTGTCATTGGGTAAAGAAAAATAAATCGTATTCAAAATTTTTTTTTTTAAAAAAAAATAATAATTTATTTAACAAATAAATAGGAATTTTAATTTAATTAAAACTCTGTACCATGTGTCGTTATACCATTGGCTATCAAAAAAAAAGAAAAAAAAACTAAATACGGATGAACCGCATCATGTATTGGCGTCCCCCCTCAATTTTTGCTGCGAATCAAAACACTCTCTCTCCTGTTTCTCAAATTTTCGGCTGAGCTGGACTTCCTTTTGATCCCCACGGATCAGTGTTGCTCATGGCAGTCCAAACCTGAGAAAGAGGGGGGTTTTGCCGTGTCTGAAAAATCTGAGACAGAAGGGGATTGTTCAAGAGTGATACGTGTATTCACTGCGGAGTCGAAGAGGACGAGTCCCACATTTTATTTTGGTGCAGAAACGCCAGGAGGGTTTGGGAGTGCTTTCCATTATTTGACAAGTTATCAAGGAGAGTTGCAACAGTCCTTGAGTGCTTTGACATGGTGAACCAGAGTAGCAGGGAGAATACGCAGAGAAGGGTGTATATCACGGAAGCGATTTGGATGGCGAGGAACAAGCTCATTTTTGAAGAGGTCGAGCTGGCACTGACGGAACTGGTTAGCATGGTGGAGCAAAGATTGTCCGAATACTGGGTGAAACCTCCAGCGGGGTTCACGAAGTGACGGAAACAGCAGCCAGAAGTGACGGATAAGGTAAACTGGGTGAAACCTCCAGCGGGGTTCACGAAGGTTAATAGCGATGCAGCGGTTGAGGACAGTAAGGGGTGTGGCATCGGTTGCATTGCAAGAGATCACTCAGGGGAAGTGATATTCGCTGCTGCCATGAAGACGTAAGGGGCGGACAAGGCCGATCTGGTGGAGGCGGAGGCGGAGGGCATTGTGTGGGCGCTGGAGCTATGAATGCAGCGAGGGCTGGCGAAGATTTGGATTGAATGTGATTGCTTGCCGGTGATGAATATGCTGAAGCGGGGCGAGTTCCATTGGGGGGAGATGGGGCAACAACTCCGGAGGATCCATGAATTGGCGGGGATGTTCGAGGAATGCAGATGGAGCCATATTCGGCGGCAATCGAACCGAGCTGCAGACTTTATGGCAAAGACAAGGCCTTCTGTGCCAGTAGTTATTGATGATATTTCTCTTTTTCCTTTCGCTTTGAGATTGATTTGTATGCATGATCTTAAGTAATCTACGTTTGGTGTTGCTCAAAAAACAAACAAAAAAAGCACTCCAAACCTATCAAATTGAGCCTGAAAAGCAGCATCTCATCCATATACACTTGGATTATGGTACACTGTCCGTTCATGTGTAAGCGGCGGAAGAGGTGCATTGCGACGCAACCATAATGCCTATAATGAAGGAACCATATATACAGTAAGTTTTGATGAATTTGATGAAAAATAATGAGGGAGACTAAAGCATATCATTCTTACCGTGCTGAAATGGCCTTGCTTTCGGATACAGGTTAAAGAAGCTCTGCTTCATGTTTTCCATACTTTAACTGTTCCATCGACTGAGCAAGTTACCATGCACCGCTCCTTGGGATGATAGTTCACACTAGTGACCTGTCCCCAATTAACGAACCAGTTAATTCATTTTGTTTTGGAAATGAACTTCCGATCCATCACAAGCTCAAAAGCTGTGATCTAGAAAGAAGGACGAAATGAAAAAACAGATGTAAACAAAAACATCCGTACGCAATGGTTTTAAATCAGTATTAGAATATAGGTAAACTGCTAAATTGTGTCCTTGAATTGGTAAACTGAGGAACAAACCAGGATAAGAACCTTTTTCTTCTCAAGTAGAACAACGCTAAGATGATGAATTATGATAGATGAATGGGATTAGAGAGCCGGCAAAAAGAAACCCAGCAAGATTTTTGAATGGCTAGAAGGAAGTCTTGGCAAACTCAAGTAGACAAATGCTACAGCTATACCACCTTGCTTTCTGTAGCTACTGTTGGATTCATAAGAAAAAACTACACTAGATCCACACACATACACATACTTGGTTATGGTTTATACTAAGGATCTAAAGTCAAGTTACACGAACTCAATGCCTATGAATCTCGGACAATAATATATGCCCTACTATAATGATCCTTCAACAATATGAAGCAGCATGATATAGTTACCGCTAATCATTTCTAATAACAGGGAAGTGCTAGATCAGGAAAGTACCGATATCTGAGAAGATTAGAGAACCAATTTGTTATTTTCTGTGAGGGTGAGAAGGTAAAATTCATGTACTGGTGGTGATCATATGGATTATTTGATAGAGGTAAAATTCGGGGAATCACAAAAATATCAGACAAGACTGATCTTACGTGGATTTAAACTGAAAACAAGATACAACCTGAGGAACTCAAGAGCCTACCTGTTAAGGAAAACCTAAAAGTAGCCACCAGAGGAGAGCAACTCTCCAAAGACCAAGGCAAAAGCCTCAAAAATGATCTCTACGGGATAAACAACTAGGAAGGGTAGCCCACATATTAATAATATCCTTAGTGTAACCTTATCATTCATGACAGCCATGTGACACAAGCAAATCAAAATGTCACATTCCCACATTATTTATATGATCATGGTTGTCATTTATCATTTATGACAGCCATGTGACACAAGCAAATCAAAATGTCACGTTCCCACATTACCCACATATTAACAATATCCTTAGTGTAACTGTGGAAGTAAAGGACCGGGCTCTTAATTAGTTCAGATATTTGCTTATGTTGTAAAAGGCTATTGCGTTGCATTGGCCGGAGGGTAGCTGCTCTGCCAGTGGCTTAGTGGAAATTGAGGACAAGGAATCCTTTGGATTTCATATGGGTTCCATAAGTGTTCCATCTTCTGAGTTTGTGATTGTGTGTATTGCTGCTTTTCTCTATCAAGTCATGTTACTCATGTAGTCATGTTCCATGAACTCAATGTGTAAGAGTCATGGACAATAGCATATGGTATCTTTCAGTAATATGAAACATAAATGATTAAATCATTACCACTGAGGTGTGTGCACGGAAGCTTGAGATAACAGATGCATCCACCAAATCCCAGAAGAAAACATAACCATCTTCAGATCCACCAGCTACATGAGCATCATCGTTGGTAAGGCAGCAGTCCAGCTTGAAAGACTGTTTGCACAAGTGTGAAAGAGGTAGCTATTCAGAATACTGAAATCAAGAAAACATTTACGACAAGAAATTCAAGGGCCCCAAAGGACAGAAAAGGTGAGAAGGATAAAATGAAGCACAGCTGAGTACAAATCATAAGAGCACTATAATAAAGAGTATATTGCTAATAATCCAAAACTGTGATATCCTAGTTGCCTAATTCACAACTAACAAACTGTGAGTACCTTGCAAATGTGGCCTTTATACTCCTGCAACAGCTCCCCAGTAGACCTAAAATTATATAATCAGTCAATAGAGTAAACCTATATCGGACCACAAAATTAGTGACCACCTACAAGTGTAATCCATTTCCATTCCATTTGCGGAATTTATGGTAAGATACTAACCTGTCAAGAAGACGTAGAGTAGAATCCAAACAGCTGGCTAGTACACAGTTGCTGTCATTGGACATGGAGATGCAATTGACGGGACTGCCCAAGTTGTCTGATATTTCTCTGCTCATAAGAGGTCAAAGATCAGAGCATGAAACAATAATTGGGATTCTTTTATTCTAAGAAGCACTTTCATGCACACTCACAAGATATCCATTAACTAATCGGAAGGACAGATGATGGATGATAGTCAACACTACGCACCTACCAATACGTATGTCAAATGTTCGAACAGTTCCATCGACACTTCCAGCAATGATCTGACTTTTCGTCAAACAAACAGACATTACACTGTCTTGAAATGTGTCAATAATCTGGAAACCATTCAATACACAAGGGCAAGTAAATCAACAGACCTAAACTTCACAGTAGCATCAAGATAAGCATATAGATTAGGTTTGGGCCGTTTGGCAACGAAAATGGTGAAACATAATGATACCTGAATAGGTTCAGTGCTGTGAGACCTACAATCCCAAGCACGAAGAGATTGGTCGTAACCAGCAGATACCACTACTGAGGCATACTCGTTAAACTTGACAGAATTCACCTAAGAGTAAACGAATTTCAAAATCTCTTTATGCCAAATGATACCATCTGCTCATACATTCAACAGAATCTAAGCAATTAAGAATGCAGAAATTAGTAAAAAAATCTGAAGGATTCGGAAATTAGACGAACAAACCTCACTATCATGTCCGCGGAATTTCCGGATGACGCGACCAGTAGACACATCCCAGTAAAACAATTGACGATCCCCACCGCAAGAGCATAACTTGGAGTTGTCGCTGTAAGCAAATCAAGAGAGAGAAATTTCAATCGCGCTGAATCATTCAGGAAGATGAAATGGAAAGCGGTGAAGAAAGAAGGGAGAAGAGGAGAAAGGGAAATTACGGAGAAACATGGACGTCGCGGACTTCACGGCCGTGGGATTTGTAGGTCTTAATGTGAATCCCACGGTGGGGATTCCAGAGGCGTATGGTACGATCTTTACCGCAACTCAGGGAATAGTTTCCGTCTCCGTTGAACCTCACCGCCAAAACGGCTCCTTCGTGGCCTTTAAGGGAGTGAGCCTCCTTCGTCGGCAAGTCTCCGGCACTCATCCTCCTCTCTCTCCCACCTTCGTTCTCTCTGAATTCCACAGATATTGAAAATTGAAGTGAGACGCACAAAGCAATTTCCATCAAATACTCATTAGCCCATTCGGCTTATTGGTCCATCAAATCATTTGGGTTTTGGCCCATTTAAAATGTACTTGTATTGTAGTCCTTTCTTGTTTCTTTTTTTTCTTTTTCTTTTTTGATTTTAATTCACATGGTATCCGAGGTTATTGGCACCCTACTAATTAAATCTCATGACCCTAAAGTTAACGTAAACCCGCCCGTTTCTAAAGCTGGACTCCAGAAGGTGAGAAAACCCAACTTTGCCTTGCCCTACGGTTTTCTTTAAGACTCAAACCTCATTTGGAATAACTTAGTCATTGCCGCTAATAAAAAAAAAATCAAATATTTTCTGTAACAAGTGATCTTGTAGATCATTGATCAATTCGAGCAAGATAAAGTCTCAATTACATCTTGAGGAGGGAGAAGAAGGAAGAGATCAGAAGAAGGGAGAATGAAGATGGATGAACTGAGATTGATTCATTGCTTGTGTTATTTGTTACATTCCCTCTCCTACCTATTTATACTATGATAGGAAGATACAATCGGTTACAGGGGATGTAATACAATGACAACCCAAGTTTGCCAAGCAAATCATTCTGTTGATGAGAAGGAAGGATCTTAGTTAGGACATCAGCGAGTTGGGAGGAAGTGGGAATGTGACATAGATCTAGGAGACCATCAATCATCTTTTCCCGGGTAAAGTGGCAGTCAATCTCAATATATTTCGTCCTCTCGTGATAAACTGGATTTCAAGCAAGTTGCAAGGCGGATTGGTTATCACAATATAGAGTGACAGGCTTGAAATGAGCAACACCAAGTTCATCCAAAAGATGAAGAAGCCAAGTCACCTCTGCTGCAGTTTGAGCCATTGCTCGATACTCAGCCTCTGTTGAACTTCGAGAAACAACACTCTGCTTCTTAGATTTCCAACTAATAGGAGAATCGTCCAATAGAATCACGAATCGAGTGACTGAACGCCTGGTGTAGAAGCATGAAGCCCAATCTGAATCTGTGTAAGCAGCAATTTTGGGACTGTCAAAACCTTTGAGAATTATCCCATGTGACAAAGTGCCAACCAAGTACTTAATTGTGTGATGAAGAGCAACCAAGTGAGATGTTCGTGTGAAAGCTACATGAATTGACTTAAAGATTGTACTGAAAAGCAAAGATCTGGACGTGTGTTGGTAAAAAAAGTTAAGCTTACCAACCATTTTCCTATAATAAGAGGCATCTTGTAGAACATCTCCAAGAAGAGGATCAAGTTTGAGATTCTGAGGAAGAGGAGTGCAAACAGGATGAATGCCTTGGAGCCCAGATTCTCGAATAACCTCCTGACTGAATTTATGTTGAGAGAGATGAATTCCACTGTAGTTATAAGATACTTCAAGACCCAGAAAATAGTGTAAAACTCCCAAGTCTTTGATGCAAAATGCCTATCCAAGTAGAGCTTGAGCTTGGAGATCTCAATAGGATCTGATCCTGTGACCAACAGGTCATCAACGTACACAGCAACAATAGTGAGCTTCTCGTGTGATCTCTTGGTAAACAGTGAGTAGTCAAGTTTAGACTGAACAAATTGAAGGGCGAGTAAAGCAGTGGTCAGTTTGTGAAACCATTGCCTACTGGCTTGCTTGAGGCCGTACAAAGACTTTTGTAGTTTGCAAACAAGATGTGAATCAATTGTAAATCCCTCAAGCAGTTTCATGTAAACTTTTTCATATAGATCCCCGTGTAAGAATGCAATATTTACATCCATCTGATGAAGAGGCCATCCTTTAGCAGCCACAAAAGCAATGATAGCTCTAATAGTTGTCATCTTGACAACAGGAGAAAAGGTCTCATGATAGTCAATTACCTCGGCCTGGGTGAACCCCTTTGCAACCAAACGAGCCTTGTGGCGCTCAAGACTCCCATCAGCTTTCAATTTCACTTTGAATACCCATTTGCCGCCGATGGCTCTCTTACCTGCAGGGAGATGAACAAGAACCCAAGTTTTGTTGGTAGATAAAGCATCTATCTCTTTCTCCATTGCCATAACCCAACTTGGATCTTGAGCAGCTTCTTTGTATGTGGTGGGTTAAATGTAAGAGGTAATATGGGACAAAAGAGAATATGCATTGGTAGGTAAAGTTGTAGCAAAAAATGCAGAGGGGTATGAAGGAGATGAAGAACACACATTGCACACATAGTCAAGCAAATGAGTAGGAGGGTAATGAACCCGGTTAGATCTCCTTAAAGGAGGATCATGATTAGGGTTTGTGTGTGTATATGTAGGAGTATCTGTATGAATATCATTATTGGCAACAGGATGAACATCTGTATGAGCATCTGTGGGTGTAATGCCATCAGTAATATCAGTAGGGGACAAAACTGGTGGTGAGGGAGTAACAATCTGATCAATAGATGTATGATTAGGATTGTCATCCGTATGGACAAGAGGGTTAGGGGAAATGGGTGTAACAGTAGGCAAAAATATGTGTGAAGGAAAATTGGTTGCAGGAGGGGGAAGGGGAATATCAAAAGTGTTTGTTTTATAGTGAAATGGGAAATGAGTTTCAAAGAAAATGACATCACGAGTAAGGGTTATGAGATTTGATTTGAGATCAAGCACAGTGTAAGCACTCTTTCCATAAGTATAACCCAAAAACACACATGGATTAGCTCGAGGTTGAAACTTATCCCTCCCTTTTTTAAGAGTGCTAACAAAACAAAGACACCCAAAGACTCTGAGATGTTTGTATGAAGGAGGTTTATTGTACAACAGTTCATAGGGAGATTTTTTGGATAACACAGGTCAAGGACAACGGTTGATTAAGTATCTGGCAGTGAGTAAGCATTCACCCCAATATTAAAGAGGAATGTTACCTTGAAAATTTAAGGCACGAGCAACCTCAAGCAAATGCTTATGTTTCCTTTCAACTACCCCATTCTGTTGAGGGGAATCAACACATCTAGTTTGATGTAAAATCCCGTGTTTGGCAAAGAAATTGGACAAGGTGTGGTCAACAAATTCAGTTGCATTGTCAGATCCCATGGACTTAATGGTAAGATGAAATTGGTTATGCATGAGGGAAACAAAATTGGTCATGACAAAAAAGGTATTGGTTTTAGATGCCATGAGATAAACTCAAGTACACTTTGAGTAATCATCAACCAGGGTTAAGAAATATTTGTAACCATTGTGAGTGCTTACTTTATATGGTCCCCATGTTTCAAAATAGAACAATTGAAAAGGTGCTTTAGCTCAGTGATCTCTAGGAAAGAAAGTTTGTCTGTGTAATTTGGCTTGAGGACAAATTTGGCAAATTGAAGGAGGAGAAGACACATTCACAGAAGTATCAATGTATCTTATTTGTGAAAAACGCAAATGCCCCATTCGGCAATGTAATAATTTAGCTTTACAACTAGCTGAAAAACCATCATCAACCCAATCAACAGAAGATGGTAAAACAGAGGTTTGGGTCATAGCATTACAATTGGAAAAATCATACTGTAAAATAGATGTCAAAGCAAGAAATGATGCCAATTCATAAGGCTTGTGTGCAATGCAGAGTCCTCTCTCTTCATTTCCAATTACCAGAGGTTTCCTCGCCAAAGGGCCCTAGAGAACATTAGATTTGATGTCTGGGACATGAAGAACCTCATGTAAGGAAATTTGAGGTGAAACATTGACTTTACCAATATAGGCAATATCGACTTTCTTGTTATTGGGCATAGTAATGGATGCTGGTTTAGGTAAAGGTTTATATGAGTGAAACAGGTTAAGGTGGGGAGTCATGTGGTCTGTGGCTCCACTATCCAAGATCCAAGATGAATTAAGACTAGAAGAAAAGAGACAAGAATTTTTACCTGCTAAGATAGTTGTGGGCTCTTTAACCTCATGATGTTGTAGTAGAGAGAGTAGTTACTGGTATTGCTCCTGTGTAATTGGAGAAGAAGATGTTGACGCTGCAACCTTCTTGTTCTTGCCAGAATTCATATCAATTAGGAATCCATGGAGCTTCCAACACCTGTCAACCACATGGCCGTGTGTCTTGCAGTGAGTGCAAAAAGGATGAGAACTTGCGTTGCCATTAGAGTTGTTGGAAGAATTCGGATAACCATGAATCTTCCAGCATTTGTCAATGGTGTGACCTCCAACTGTAAAGTGATCATAAAATGTGGATGAAGAACCTGAAGCACCAGAATTTGAGGGATAACCATGTAGCTTCCAGCATTTATCCATGGCATGTCCCGAGACCTTGCAGTGATCACAAAACAAAGACTTCTTGGATCCAGAATATCCACCTTTAGATTGAGAAGCAAAAGTTGCACCATCTCCTCCAGAAGCTGTCGTTTTGTTCGAGCCCCTTTGTTGTTCTTCTTGGACCAGAAATCTGTAAGCATCATCAACTGAGGGAGGTGGTGTCATCATCAAGATGTTGCCTCGAACAACATGATATGCTTCATTGAGCCCCATCATAAAATGGATCACATGCTGATCCTGGATCATTCTTGTCACAGCAAGACTAGATCCACGGTCGCAAGTTTCACCTTCAACTAAAGCGACATATTCATCCCAAATTCTTTTGAACTTGGTAAAATACTCTGGAATTCCAAGATTCCCTTGCTCAACAACAACTAAATCCTTTTGAATCTGAAATAGCTTACTACGATTCACAGCTCCAAAGCAGGACTCCAGATTTCTCAAGATTTGACTAACATATCGGCAATAAAGAACCGATCCTGCAATATCTTTATCGACCGAGTGTATAAGCCAGGAAATTACCATGTTGTTGCATCTGTCCCAATGATGTTGAAGAAGTGAATCTATGGCCGGACGCCTGCAACTTCCAGTTACGAATCCTATCTTGTTCTTCGCCACTAATGAGACCTCCACTGATCGCCTCCAATGGATGTAGTTCCTGCCATCCAGAGGTCAAGTGGAAATCACATAATTGGGATGATCTGAGTGGTGGAGATACAATTCACTCATTCGATCAATTCCTCCGACGTCGGAGCAACCTCCATCAGAGTTATCAGATGGATCTGATACTGATGTCATCCTCAAGCGGAAGAAGGAGGCTCCACCTTGGGAGTCGTTGAAGAAACGACGTTAATTATTTTATTATTTATATTTCTTGTTTTTAATATATTCTATTTTTAGTAACTCCTATGTTAGTTGGAGTCTAATTATAGAATTGTTTATTTTTAGTATTTCTTAGTTAGATTAGATAAGATGGTTAGGAGAGTCTATCTTTAGGCTTTCTTAATTATCATATTTTATTATTTCATATATTAGGATTTTAGATTAATTTTTATCTTCTAGGTTTATTTATCTTTAGGATTAAAAATCTATCTTTATCGAACTAAATTCTATCTTGCACGGTAGAATTGGTTCTTAGCTTTTCTATTTAAACATTGTAGTTCTATTGAATTAAATCAGATTGAATAGAATTGAGGAACCCCTTTATGGACTAAAGGGTTCTTCGATTTCAATCCCAAAAGCTATTGTGTTCTTATTATTTTCGGCAATCACAAATCATCATCCAACACCTTGGTTCCATCGGAAATTACTAAACCAAACCCTAACCCTAAACCGGAAACTGTCGCAAAAGAGAGGAGCCAGCCCTTGGTGACGTCCGCGAGCAACCCGCTCCCAGCGAGCGCAGTCGCTTCCTGGCGCCTTCGCTCCTGCCTCCGCATTCCCAGGCGCCTGCTCCCGCGCCTCGCTCCTCGCTTCCGTGGACACCACCCGCCAGCCCTCTCGCTCCCAGCGAGAGAAGTTCCGCGCTTTGCACCCGCACACCCTGAGGCCGAAGGCCTGTGTGCCCAGCGACCGCGCGCAACCAGCTCCGCTGTCCCTCGCTGTTCTTCGCTTTGTTTCCGTCGCTACTGTTTTTAGATTAATTTGTTTAAGTTAAATTCTGTCGCTATTTCAGAAATCTAATTACTTGTTTAAATTGTTCCAAATCAGGAGATATCAAAGAGCATTGCAAGATCGAAGCAAATATACGGCGTGGTTATTGATCTGAAGCCCACAAGCGAAGGATCGGGCCCCCTTTAATGGATTAAAGGGGGCCCTCAATTCTATTCAATCTGATTTAATTCAATAAAACTACAATGTTTAAATAGAAAAGCTAAGAACCAATTCTACCGTGCAAGATAGAATTTAGTTCGATAAAGATAGATTTTTAATCCTAAAGATAAATAAACCTAGAAGATAAAACTTAATCTAAAATCCTAATATATGAAATAATAAAATATGATAATTAAGAAAGCCTAAAGATAGACTCTCCTAACCATCTTATCTAATCTAACTAAGAAATACTAAAAATAAACAATTCTATAATTAGACTCCAACTAACATAGGAGTTACTAAAAATAGAATATATTAAAAACAAGAAATATAAATAATAAAATAATTAACGTCGTTTCTTCAACGACTCCCAAGGTGGAGCCTCCTTCTTCCGCTTGAGGATGACATCATTCTCCTCCATTTGAAATCGACTCGTCCTCGAGTCGTCACCTGGATCAAAATCGTTGTTTGAGCAACAGAAGGCCAGCTTGACCCGCATCATATACCATGTCGATCATTGATCAATTCCAGCAAGATAAAGTCTCACTTATAGCTTGAGGAGGGAGAAGAAGGAAGAGATCAGAAGAAGGGAGAATGAAGATGGATGAACTGAGATTGATTCATTGCTTGTGTTGTTTGTTACATTCCCGCTCTTACCTGTTTATACTATGATAGGAAGATACAATCGGTTACAAGGGATGTAATACAATGTGGTTAGGGTGTACACAACCATGGTGGTTCTTCACTTTAATCCACCCGATTCTCTACCTCAACAGATCCCCAAACCAACCACAAAGAAAAACAACATGCAAACATAAACTGGGGATGTAAAAAATCAGAGGCTTGAGCAATTTGGGGGAGACAAACAAATTCACACCCAATAATTCCAAAATTCATATGCCTAAATCCTAAACCAGGCAATGCCCAATACGAGCACATGATGTCCGCATTTTTAGTCTTATTTTACATCATGTTTTCATTCCATCTAAGTCATTTTATTAGCTCTTGTGTTGGGAAAGTGAGGAAAATGTGTAGTTAGGGAAAGTGAGGAAAATGTGTAGTGTTGCTTAATATTGCAAGATATGGAGTCTGCACAAGCTTTGGTGTGATTTTATAGGTTTTGTAGCTGATTTGGAAGAGTTTCGACGCACTTTAGAGCTTGATGAAAAATCATGAAGGCAATAGAGGAGCCAAGCAAAAGGAAAAGGGGGTGCAGCTGGAGAAAAGCCATTTTTTCGCCATCCATCACTTCGATTCAAGTTCTGGAGCCTTCATGAGAGTTGTAGTCGTCAAAAAGAGCTTTCCAGTCTATATTTATATGCGTCAATCGGATGAACGAGGACATGAAAAAGTGCGATTGAAGTCGGAGTTGAAAAGCTGGAGAAAAATAGCGGCTACTGCATTCAAACAGAGCCTCGGCGTCGACACCTGCCCCCTTGGTGCCGACACCAAGTGAATTCTAGTGTTACTGCATTCAAACAGACCCTCGGCGCCGACACTTAGACCCTCGACGCCGATACCCTGCGCACCAGGAGAAGTTTTTACGGGCTGATTTTATTAGTTAACTAGTGTAGGCCCCGTCCCGTGTACGGGTAATATATTAATACAATATCATAAATAATTTAGATAGATTTCAATAAAAAAATATATAAATATAAATATATATCAAATTTTCACCAAAAATTAATATAGATATAAATAAAATTAGTTCGACAGATTATAAAAATACAAATATCTTTTATTTAGATTCTCTCAAAATATAAATAAAATTCACATTTAGAAGGTAATTTTTTTTCTACTTTACAATTGATTAAATCTCATTTAATTTAATAGATACATGTTTTTAAAAAAATATTTCAATATTGTTTTTTATTAAATATATAGTCGTTAGTTTACTGAAATATCTCTACACGGATGGATTATAGCTACATATTATGGCTATATAATATCTTAATTATTTATTTTGGCCTCAAATATAATATAGATAGAAATAAAATAACAATTATTAAATGATTGGGTTTGATATAAATAATTATTTTCACCAAAAAATAATCTAGGTATAAATAAAATAGCACCTAACAAATATAACATATTTATCTATTAATATTTTTGGTAAGTATGACCATGAAATATTTTTTTATCTATATTTTTGTAAATTAACTAAAATATATATAGATAGATCGGGACTTATACAACTTTCTATAAACTATGATAACATATTATTTTATTAATTTTTCCCTAGAATCAACCACAACACACCACATAAAATACTATACATCGATTTTAGTATATGTATATAGAATAGAATAAAAAATATAGATATAGATTATAGAGTGTTTCTAAAACTCCATTAGACACTCAAACCTTGAATCTAACAACCGTCAAAATGATAGCTTAATTAGTTTTATTATTACTACTATTACATTTAATTATATTGAAATAGAGTAAAGACATACGATGTGTTTAATTATATCTAATTATATCGAATATACATAATGAACGAATATACATTATGAGCAAATTATCAAATACGGAGTATATAACTTGTATATACATACGACCTATATGACAAATTTTTTTGGTGGGAGATATTATTATTATTATTATTATTAGTACGTTTAATTATATTGATTGTGCTATATTGATATAATTTTTTTCTTATAAGATATTTCATATCTATCCAATTATAAGAGTTAATGGTAAAATAAAATAATTATTTTTATTAGATTTCCTTTTTGACGGAAGAAAGTATTGCGAGACGCACTCACACGTTGCCACGTAGGCAGATTCACTCACGCGCCGCCACGCAGGACGCTATGCATCGGTTTTAGTATATGTATATAGAATATAGATGGGCTTTTTAATTAGGGTTTTCATCTAAATCTCTTTTAACATCTTTTAGTTAGATAGACTTGAGATATTTTATCCTTCCTTAGATAGATTATATTATTTTCCTAAGATAAAATCTCTTTCCTTGGAGATTAAGTGATACGTTTGGGATACCCGATCCTTCGCCTGTGGGCTTTAGATCAAGAACCACGCCGTATATTTGCTTCGATCTTGCAATGCTCTTTGATATCTCCTGATTTGGAACAATTTAAACAACTAATTAGATTTCTGAAATAGCGACAGAATTTAACTTAAACAAATTAATCTAAAAACAGTAGCGACGGAAACAAAGCGAAGAACAGTGAGGGATAGCGGAGCTGGGTGCGCGCGGTCGTTGGACACACAGGCCTTCGGCCTCAGGGTGTGCGGGTGGAAAGCGCGGAACTTCTCTCGCTGGGAGCGAGAGGGCTGGCGGGTGGTGTCCACGGAAGCGAGGAGCGAGGCGCGGGAGCAGGCGCCTGGGAATGCGGAGGCAGGAGCGAAGGCGCCAGGAAGCGACTGCGCTCGCTGGGAGCGGGTTGCTCGCGGACGTCACCAAGGGCTGGCTCCTCTCTTTTGCGACAGTTTCCGGTTTAGGGTTAGGGTTTGGTTTAGTAATTTCCGATGGAACCAAGGTGTTGGATGATGATTTGTGATTGCCGAAAATAATAAGAACATAAAAGCTTTTGGGATTGAAATCGAAGAACCCTTTAGTCCATAAAGGGGTTCCTCAATTCTATTCAATCTGATTTAATTCAATAGAACTACAATGTTTAAATAGAAAAGCTAAGAACCAATTCTACCGTGCAAGATAGAATTTAGTTCGATAAAGATAGATTTTTAATCCTAAAGATAAATAAACCTAGAAGATAAAACTTAATCTAAAATCCTAATATATGAAATAATAAAATATGATAATTAAGAAAGCCTAAAGATAGACTCTCCTAACCATCTTATCTAATCTAACTAAGAAATACTAAAAATAAACAATTCTATAATTAGACTCCAACTAACATAGGAGTTACTAAAAATAGAATATATTAAAAACAAGAAATATAAATAATAAAATAATTAACGTCGTTTCTTCAACGACTCCCAAGGTGGAGCCTCCTTCTTCCGCTTGAGGATGACATCATTCTCCTCCATTTGAAATCGACTCGTCCTCGAGTCGTCGCCTGGATCAAGATCGTTGTTTGAGCCACAGAAGGCCAGCTTGACCCGCATCATTAAGTCTTAATTTTCTATATTTAAATAAAGTCAATTAGAGGCTAATTAGATCATCTCTCACGGCTGAATTATAGCAGCAAGGAACATACGGTTGGAGTTTTTGATTGAAGGCTTGAACGTGAATTCAAGGTTTGGTTTTATGCAATTTAAGATTATGAATTGTTTCATTGTTTTTGTGTTTTTCTTTCCAATGAGTGAGTAGTTCCCCCATCTTCTAGGGTTGGGGTGAACCCAACAATAAGTATGTGTGTGGATGAATGAATCTATACTTATGTGATGTTTTTATCTTATTCTACCCATGTGCTTAACCCTTTGATGAAAGTTTAAGGGAATTCATTGTTGCAATTGAATTGAAAGAGAGATTGTTAACATTGATAATAATTAGGGATCTTTGACGAAAGTAAAAGAGATCTAATTAAGAAATGTAGAAACAAATAGCTTTTATGTGATCACCTCTATTATCTATTTGTCGAGTATGCGAAAGCTATCTCTTTAAGATAAAAGCATGATTTCTCATATGATTCATTGATTTATACATGTGTTTGTTGTTGTGATAAGCCCTAATCTTGGAAGTTCTTTCTCATATATTGCATTCGTGTTATTTACTTGCTACTTGAGCCGATTTGAGTGAATTTACCACCAATTACAGCCCCCACTTTTGCCCTTAATTCCCCTATTTTCGACCATAAAAACAATTAGGATAGAACCGCTGACATACTCCCTTGGATCGACCTTGATTTCCACTCTACTATAGAGGGATTCGAGCATAAATTTATTTGATTGGAGTGAGCATAGGCATCAATCTCCCCTCACGCACGTCAACACACAAATTAAGATCCCAATTCAGAAGTTATCCTTTTTATCATCAATTTTCCTTTATAATTTAACATTATAAATTATTATGTATATAAAAATACATATTACTATTGCAGCAAAATTAATTACTTATTTTCATTAATATAACTATTATTAGGGGAATATAACAATTTTATGTTTAGGAACTATGTAAATAGTTATTAAAAATACTCCATCTTTTTACTTTTAAATATCATTTACTATTCATGTATGGTTTAAGGATGATAAAAATTATATAAAATATCAATTTATATATATAATTTCATACTTTAAACTAAAAAGAATGAAATTATAACAAATAGTAAAAAAATTGATATCTTACATATGTTTAGCATCTTTAAATAACGTATATGAATAGTAAATAATTTCATTCTTTTTAGTTTGAATAGTAAATAACATTTGAAAAATTATAGATGGGTAACGTTCTTGACCCGTTGGGTCGACCCGAACCTGTTAAATATGGGTCTGGGTTGAGCATTTCATGACCCGATCCGTAATGGACCCGAACCCGAGACGACCCGACCCAAACCCGACCCGCCCGACCTTTTTGACAGGTCTACTCACAATTGAAGGTAAATTAATGGGTTGAAAATTTTGGGCAAAAGACAGGTAAATTAATGGGTTGAAAATTTGTCACCGACAACCGAAGGGGAATATGATTTATGTTTTCTTCTAATGGGTTGTTGTTGTTTTGGTCAATGAGGTTGAGTTTTTATGAATTAAGAATTAGGGTTCTTCAACCTTCAACCATTAATTAACCAGATTAACCTAGATCTAAAATTTAGGATGTTGTGATTCGAATTGAGCTTACACAACAATGGTATAATGAAATTGAACTACGAATATGTACCCATTAAAGCCCCATCTTAATTTGATGTTTCGTTTGAATTTGAAGTGAATCACAAATTGGGGCTTTTTCCATTATTATTCGTCTTCTACTTTCATGATTTGGACGGCGGAGAGAAAGAAGACGATGTCGTTAATCAAGCTGAGATGGAGAGCCTGGGATTGGAGGAGAATGCACCAGTGGAGTAGAGATTGAGGGTGGTATAAGGGACACCGGCGGCGGCGGGCGATGAAGAGGATTTACCTTAGCCGCAATTGTGGTGGAAGAGGTTGCTTTAGGCCAGTGTCGGCGACAATGCGACATAGGGAGCACCATGTTGTCTTAGATCCGACTTCGTATACATTGTCTCACTTGGCATTTGGATTTGTCGTCACTCAATCGTCATTGTCCAACCTTAGTGTGTTTCATGGTGATGGGAAAGTTGAAGATGATCTATAGTAACGAGGCAAGTGTTTTTGTCCGAAATTTTAAAATCGAACATTCGGACCCAAAAACATTAAAATCTAACATTTTTGCCCCAAAACTAGAAAGGATGGGTATACGTAAATAATTATAAAGTAGAGGTATGACATGCCAAAAAAAATTGAACGGCTTGCATCTTCGATGTACATGTGTCAATTTTGATCCAAAATTTCACCGAATTTAAAACCATATTATTTTTAGTTCGTACATAAAATTGTCACATGAGTTCGTATTGTTTTTTGTTCACAATGGATAGCGGGTGTTATTTTTGATCATTTTTCCTTCACTATACAAATTTAAAGGTTTGAGTTTCTTTGATGGAAACAACAACAGTTTTCTCATATCTTTTTTGCCTAGGCAAAGTAAAATAACACAATAATATAACATAGTTTACCAAATGAAAGAATTAATAGTCATAGTCATCGTTATATCAAACTAATAATGTCCCAGAATAGGCCAAATTTTATAAAAACACCCTTTCAATATATCCATTTGTAATAAACCACCTTTTAAATTAGTATCTTCAAAAAACTACCGTTTAAATAACTTTCATCCCTAATCAACCACCTCGAAATTATTTTGTTCAAATCTAGGTTAAATTTGATATGTGAGAGCGGGATTATCGAATTGTTTAATGGTAAAATACTATCTTATGCTATTTAGATATATGTTGATTAACCAACTATATACAGCATCCCACGAAATCTTTTTTTGTTAAGCAAATCAAGGACTAAACTCAACTAGTATAAATACACGAGAGAAAGAGAGCCAAAAAGGGATATAAGAAAAAAGATCCAATCTTGAGACTTTGCTGATTACTGACTTGGGCGTCGGAGTTACCCCCGGGGAAATAAGCCCCGCCCTTTTTACTGTCTCATTGAACGCAGATCCGACGTCGACGAACCACCGGTGCTCATCATCAAGCAAGCAAATCACCTCGAGCGGAGAATTCCCCTCACAATTGGCACCGTCCGTGGGGATGGGGGAATCGGTGGTTCCAAACGGGAATAACGCCGGCGAATTCACTCGCGAGGCCGAGCTCGCAGAAGAATTGGAAGAGAGGAATCGTCAATTGCAGGTTGCGCATGATGAGGTCCTTTCTCTGCGTCGGCGGTGCGAGCAACAGGAGAAAGCCTTGGGCAAGCGTCCCCAAGATGGACAGGGTGGTCGGCTGGCTAGTGCCCTTGAACTCAACTCGCAGGAATTGTCCTTGACTAAGGACGATGGAAGGAGTCATGGGGGCGCGGACGGTGAGCAGGGGTCTGGGCGCTTCCACATACATGAAGTTTTTGAGGAAGATGAGGAGTGTCCTCATCGATCTCCCCGTCCTAATCAAGGAAGTATATCGCCAGCCTCTCCCGATAGCCCGAGACGCTTCAGTCGCAAGAGAAGGAGGTCGCCCCGTCGCTCCCATCACCATGATTCCAGGCGAGAAAGGCGAGGAAGGCGATCATCGGAGTGGAGTCCTGGTAGCGGAAGAAGGGGAGAGCGAGAACCAAGGACTCGACATCGCCGAGAGCATTCCAGCAGCGTAGGCCGCGAGACAAGAAGGGAGCAAGTGACCCGCGCAGAGGAGCGATTGCTCAGGTTGTTCTCAAATCAAGGAGAGTCGTTGATCTCCGTACAAGAGCAAGTCGAGTCCAAGCTTAATCAGATGACTTCGACTCCGTTCACTCGCGAGATTCGCCACCAGCGGCCACCTGTTTTCGAATTGTATGATGGAAAGTCAGATCCCGTCAAATCATATTGCTTTATACACTCATAAAATGGCTCTGTGGATTGAGAACGATGGAATGATGTGTAAACTATTTCCGTCCAGCTTGGGCAAGACTGCCTCCCGGTGGCTTCATGCGCTACCGCCCGACTCGGTCTCTTCTTGGAGACAATTGGCGAGGAGTTTTGTGGCCAGATACATTGCCAACAGCCGTGACCCTACATCTATGGATTCGCTCTTCGCTATCCGACCCCATAAGGGAGAGGCGTTGAGACAATTCACCTCCCGTTTCATGGACTGCTATGCCGACATCGAGGGCTGCAACGAGAAGGTGGCCATCTCGACTTTTCGGTTAGCTCTACCAAGAGATAGTCGGTTGAGAGAGAGCTTGACTCTACGGACCCCTTCTGGCATGCCGGAGCTCCACGAGAGGATACGATAGTACACTAAGCTCGAAGACGATCGTGGGGCCCAACGCGAGCATAAAACTCCCTCTCCGTCACACAGGTCGCCCACCCACGAGTCGCGCAGGGATCGACACCGATTTGAAAGACCCGTATCTGGGGGACGAGGTTTGTTGCCAGGGGAAGTCGGCGCGCCTGCCCGCGTGGCGGTGAATACAGCGTTCAAAGTTCCAATTTACAGGATCCTCACTCAGATCAAAGACAAGTCTTTCTTCCAGTGGCCGAGCAAGATGAGGGGCGATCCTGCTAGTCGGGACAATAGCAGATTCTGCTCCTTTCACCGTGAAAAAGGGCACCTAATGGAGGACTGCCGCACCCTCAAGCAGTACCTTGAGTTCTTGGTATCCCGCGGTTTCTTGAAGGAGTTTATAAAAGAAGACAAAGACGTCAACATGCAGCCTCGAAAGGACGAAGCGACGGTCACAGTTGCGGCTGATCAAGACAATGTGCAGAGGAAGGTTATCAATTTCGTCGAAACAAGAGCTAAAGGGGGTGTTGAAGGCCGCTACAACCATCGCAAAAGCTGCCACACTCTAGAAGTCTTCTTAGCAATCGGCAACGACCACAAGAGGATGAGAACCTCACCAGCGGCGCCGCTCACTTTTTCAGACGAGGACCTTGTCGGGATACAGTTACCCCACAACGACCCTATGGTGTTGACCATCAGTGTGGGAGAGTTCGACGTGCGACGCGTCCTCGTGGACTCAGGAAGTGCTGTCGACATCATGTTCTTCGGAACCTATGAGAAGTTGGGGGGCGCTCGGAAGGAGTTGATGCCGGTATCGACACAGCTGACGGGGCTAGGGGGCCTGCCGGTTTGGCCAATGGGTACACTGAGAGAGAGGGTGAATCTCGGAGGAAAGGAGGTTGACACCGAATTCTTCGTGATCACCGCTCCATCGTCATACAACGCCATTCTGGGACGCCCTTGGATCCATGCTATGGGGGTTGTGCATTCAACATACCATCAGACAATCGTGTTCCCTCACCAAGGCGAGATCGTTCGAGTTCGCGCCGATCAAAGGGCGGCGCAACATTGTATGCAGGCCGACGCGCCAAGGCAGGAGTCCTACACAATCCACTCGGCCCCTCAAGTGCTGGACGAGGTAGGAGCGCAGCCCGAGGAGAAGTCCGTTGAGGCCCTCCGGAAAATCACAGTAAGTGATCTTGAACCAGAAAAATATTTCTTAATCGGAACTGAAATGACAGGTGAGAGGAGGGTGCATTGGTGGATCTCTTACGCCGCAACAGGGATGTGTTTGCTTGGAGCCCGTACGAAATGCCCGGGCTTCACCCCGATGTTGCTTGCCATAGACTGAACGTCCAGGGAGACGCTAAGCCTATCGTACAGCGCCTCCGTCGGTCTTCCATCCAGCATACAAAAGCGGTGGTAGCGGAGCTCGAAAGGTTGAAGGAAGCGAGTGCGGTTCGGGAGGTTCATTACCCAACTTGGTTGGCCAATACGGTGGTAGTGAAAAAGAAGAATGGAGATTGGAGGGTTTGTGTTGATTTCACGGATCTCAATAAGGCGTGCCCGAAAGACATGTTCCCGTTGCCCAAAATAGACCAACTAGTTGATGCTACGGCTGGTCACGAGCGGATGAGTTTTCTGGATGCTTATCGAGGTTACCACCAGATACCTTTGGCGGAGTGCGATCAGGAAAAGAATGCTTTTATTACTCCTAAGGGAATCTTCTGCTACCAGGTAATGCCGTTCGGCTTAAAGAACGCCGACGCTACTTTCGAAAGGATGGTGATGAGCGTATTCGACACGCTTGTGGGCGACAAGGTTGAAGTCTATATAGACAATATGGTGGTGAAGAGCAAGCTCAAACCAACTCACGCCCAAGACTTGCAGGCAATTTTCGACAGAATAAGGAGTGTTAAGCTGCGCCTCAATGCATCGAAGTGCGCGTTCGGGGTGAGCTCAGGAAAGTTCCTGGGACACTTGGTCACGAGAAGGGGCATCGAGGCTAGCCCCACTCAGATTCGGGCATTGCAGAGCATCCGCAGCCCCTCGAGCGTCAAAGAAGTGCAGAAGCTTGCCGGAATGGCCGCCGCTTTGAATCGCTTCATCAGCCGTTCGTCAGACCGTTGTTGCCCGTTCTTCAAATTATTAAGAGGAGATAGAATTTTTTAGTGGGATGAGGAGTGTGAAAGGGCTTTGGAGGCGTTGAAACAGTACTTGCAGGATCCACCCATCCTAGCAAAGCTAAGCGACAATGAGCAGTTGAGCATCTACCTCGCCGTCTCCGATCATGCGGTCAATGCGGTGGTCACAACGGAGGACGAGAGCAAGGTCCAGAGGCCCGTATACTATGTCAGCAAGACGCTGATGGAGGCAGAGTCCCGTTACACAGCGCTAGAGAAGTTGCTCTTGTCCCTAATTGTGGCCGCTCGAAAGCTGAACCACTATTTCCAGTCGCACCCGATCGTCGTAATTACCTCGCACCCTTTAAAAGCTTTGCTATCAAGCTCCGATTTTTCCGGAAGGGTAGCTTGATGGGCGGTAGAGCTTGGCCAATATGACATCAGTTTCGCACCTCGGACAGCGATCAAGGCTCAAGTTTTGGCCGATTTCGTAGCCGAGTTCATCCACGAGCAGCCCGAGCCCGCACAGCAGGTTCTCACAAGTCATTTGGGGCCCTGGGAGTTGAGAGTCTACGGGTCCAGCTCCCGCCAAGGCTCAGGCGCGGGTTTGGTTGTCAAGGCCCCAACAGGGGAAGTTATTCGCGCCGACATTCGCTTGAGGTTCGCGGCGACCAATAACGAAGTTGAATATGAGGCTATCATATTGGGATTGAAATTCGTGCAAGAAAGAGGGGCCTCGAGCGTCTCAGTCTCTTCAGATTCTCAGTTGATCGTTAACCAGATTAATGGCGAGTTCGAGGCAAAATCTAGTCGAATGGCCGCATATAGGGAGAAGGTCAGGGACCTGTAGGCCAATTTCCAAGGTTGGCAAGTGAGTCAGGTGCCGCGAGAGCAGAACAACGAGGCAGATGCATTAGCCGCGTTGGCGGCCGCCTACTCCGGCGTCGATGGGTATACGGTGCAGATTGACGTCCTAGAATCGCCAAGTGTAGCAGCATCGGGATTTGTGTGCGATGAAACGGGCCCTAGCTGGATGGATCCGATCGTGGCTCATCTCAACGGCGGGCAACTGCCCGAGGACAAGAAAGAGGCGAGGAAAGTAAGGATGCAAGCCTCTCGTTTTTGGCTCTCGCCAGACAAGGTGCTATATAAGATATCATTCTCAGGGCCTTACCTTCGTTGTGTGCACCCAAGCCTGGTGCAGAACTTTTTGTTTGAAATTCATGAGGGGATATGTGGGGTACACTCAGTCGGGCGGTCTCTCGCGCTCCGGGCAGTGACCCAGGGTTATTGGTGGCCTTATATGCAAAAGGACGCCGAGTGCTACGTGAAGAAGTGTGAGAAATGTCAGGTGTTTGCCAAGCTCATCCATCAACCGGCAGGGCCTTACACCCGATCACAAGTCCCTGGACCTTTGCTCAGTGGGGTTTGGATCTGGTAGGGCCACTTCCTAAGGCTCCGGGAAACAAACGCTTCTTAATCACCGCAACGGACTATTTCACCAAGTGGGTAGAGGCAAAGGCGCTCACAGGCATCCAGGATACCGAAACTAAGAAATTTGTGTGGGAGCATATCATAACTCGCTTTGGGATCCCTTATGCACTCATATCTGATAACGGAAATCAATTTAATAGCGCCTCTTTCAAGTCTTTCTGTGCAAGTTATGGGATCAAGAATTTTTACTCTTCTGTGGCTTATCCCCGGGCTAACGGACAAGCGGAAGCCACGAACAAGGCTATTCTTGATGGCCTAAAGAATCGCCTGGACGCTTCCAAGGGTCGATGGGTTGAGGAGCTGCCGGCGGTCCTATGGGCGTATCGCACCACCCCGAGACGATCGACCGGGGAATCCCCATATGCACTAGCATACGGCATGGAGGTTGTCATCCCGCTGGAAGTGGGATTGCCCACGATGCGAACCACATTGATCGAGCAAGGAGGAAATGATGCAGCGCTGTCAGCAATCCTCGATCTGCTACAGGAAAAGAGGGAGGCGGCCTCCATCCGCCTTGCTGAATATCAGCGGGGCCTGACGCAGATTCACGGCAAGCGGCTAAAGCGGAGGAGCTTCAAGACCGGCGATTATGTTCTCCGAAAAGTCCTAGAAAGCGTGCGTGATCCCACGGTCGGCAAGCTGGGACCGAATTAGGAGGGGCCTTACCGAATTGCTGCAGAGTTAGCGCATGGAGCTTACAAGCTCGAAGATGCTGCCGGGAGGGAGGTACCGCGGACGTGGAACACCATCAATTTAAAGCTTTACTATATCTAGCCTTCACAGCTAGGTACCTTGCATTTTCATTTGTTTTTCTTTTTAGTATGTTGAATTGAACACAGTCAGGGACTTTTTCATGAATAAAAGGGGTACTCTTTTTCCTTGCTGTGCGGTTTTATCCCACAAGGTTTTCCCGCAGCAAGGTTTTAACGAGGCCCCCCACATTTCGTTTCACGGCGCAAAAAGCAAATTTCAATTGATAAGCTGCTCCAACCCAAACGCATAGCCAAGGAAAGGGGAGATGTCCAGCCTACGGCCGATCGAATCAAGTCCATTACAGGACCAATGTATCACCAATTACGGCTGATCGAATCAAGTCCATTACAGGACCAATGTATCGCCAATTACGGCTGATCGAATCAAGTCCATTACAAGACCAATGTATCGCCAATTACGGCTGAACGAATCAAGTCCATTACAGGACCAATGTATCGCCAATTACGGCTGAACGAATCAAGTCCATTACAGGACCAATGTATCGCCAATTACGGCTGATCGAATCAAGTCCATTACAAGACCAATGTATCGCCAATTACGGCTGATCGAATCAAGTCCATTACATGACCAATGCATCGCCAATTACGGCTGATCGATTCAAGTCCATTACAGGACCATTATATCGCCAATCACGGCCTATCAAACCAAGTCCATCACAGGGCCAATTTGTCATCAAATACGGCTAATCAAAGCAAGTCCATGGCAGGGTAATCACTCGCCGGATAGGGACACTCAAAGCCAGTCGCAGGCCCTTAGAAAGACACTGGCAACATGCCATTCGGGAAGGAGAATGCGCACTTATCACTGTGGAGCATACTCAAAATAAAAAAAAAAGGCGTTTGGCATCTCGGCCTCCCGATAGGAGCTGGACGCGCTTTCGAATTCAATCCCCATGAGGCCATGAGGACTTAATTCGAGGGGCCATTGAGAGCGGGATTATCGAATTGTTTAATGGTAAAATACTATCTTATGCTATTTAGATATATGTTGATTAACCAACTATATACAGCATCCCACGAAATCTTTTTCTGTTAAGCAAATCAAGGACTAAACTCAACTAGTATGATAACTCTCTCCCTTGATGAAAATCGGAATAAATGTTTCAAAGGCCTTGACAGGATATTTGCGTCAAAGGTCTTGGACCATTAACAGTTGATGAAATACAAAACCTGTTTTATAAGTCCGTATATTATTTAATCTTATTATATACTTCCTTTATATTATATATATATGTATGACTAATCTTTCAGGAAGTATTTCGAGATTATATCTTTCCTTGTGGTGCATATTGAGGAGATCCAATTCAAAGAAGATCATGTCTTCGAAGTGTCCTAAAATAGAAGATCCGGACGCGCCATGATCTTTACTAGCCGTTGTTGAAGATCTGGTGTTGAAGAACCTCATGCTCCACATTACTTCTATAAAGGAAAGGAAGAAAAAGACAGAAGTACCAGTGCTACACGAGCTTTCATTCATTCTAGCAAGATCTGTCTTCCAAGTGTCTCTCTGCTAAGCGCTCAAGAGTTTGTTGTTTTTTTCAAAGCCTTTGAGAGTCACTGTGAGCTTATAGGATATATTCATTTATAGTGTTACTCGAGAGTTTGTAACTCGGGAAGTTGCACTAGGCTATTGATTTGTGAGAGTAAGAGGATTGTACTAGATAGTTGAGAGAGGTGGTGCTCTTCTAGATTGGTCTAGGACTCCAAGGGAACGTGAGTTGACTAGATTGCAATTATATAGGAAAGAGGCTTCTCGGTGAGCTATTAGGATCCTAAGCTAAGCGAATCAATAAAGCCTTTTGAATCCTAGGGTTGTGGAAGAACTCTAGGCGGGGACGTAGGCCAAGTTCGTGCTGAACCTCGTAAACAATTACTCGTGTCCTTTACTTATTGCTTTACCTTATTTCCGCACTTGGTTCGATTGTCTAATTTTGTGATTCAGGTTTAATCTCAAAGGGTTTTATACGAGCTCCAAAAGTCTTGAGACTTTCTGCGAAAAACGGGCATACTCTATTCAACCCACCTTCTAGAGTATTTCTATATTACATTGTTTTATATTATCGAACCTTCATAGTATAAATACACGAGAGAAAGAGAGCCAAAAAGGGATATAAGAAAAAAGATCCAATCTTGAGACTTTGCTGATTACTGACTTGGGCGTCGGAGTTACCCCCGGGGAAATAAGCCCCGCCCTTTTTACCGTCTCATTGAACGCAGATCCAACGTCGACGAACCACCGGTGCTCATCATCAAGCAAGCGAATCACCTCGAGCGGAGAATTCCCCTCACAATATACTTTCCACCTTATATGTTGTACATTCTAATAAAATTTTAACAATTAAAAAATTAAATAAGAATGAAATTAGGAAGAAACTATTAACGCATTTTTTTTCCAAATAACCTGATGACAAAAGTTGATGACAAAAGTTATTTAAGGGGTGGTTTTCAAAAAATATCAATTTAAAGAATGATTTATGATAAAATGGGTAAATTTTAAAGGGTGGTTTTGTGCAATTTCGCCCCCAAAATAACTTCATAACTCAATAATGACCAAACCCCTAAACAACCCCACCCAATTGGGGCTGATATACGAGCCTACGAGCTCGAGCTCGAGCTCAAATCCTATTCGAGTATATTTATATGCTCAACTCGGCTCGCGAGCTTGATGTAGAGCTCGAGCTCGGCTCGTTGAGCTCGTTTGTTCTCGAGCCCGAACTCGAGCTCGAGCTCGATAAGCTCGACTAGGCTCGTTATGAGCTCGAACTCGATGAGCTCGTTATGACTCGAATTAATTCAACAGCAAACAAAACCCAATTGGAATTGAAATTAAAACAAACCAAAATTAAAATTCAAACATACATCAACACCATTCAAGGAGCAACATTCTAGTTCACCAATCTAGCTTACAAACAGCTTAGCAAACATACATCTTGAAATTAAAGTTCAACAACACAAGATTGATAGAAAATAAGTAGAATGAGCATCAACATTCTAGACGGCTTACAACATCGGCGATCCAGCAGCAGCGGCCATCAACAACATTCCATAAACAACTTTCAACACCTTACAGCAGCAGCAACACTCCAGCAACAACTTTCGACACCTTACAGCAACAACAGCATTACAGAAACAACAAAATTCCAGCAACAGCAACATTGGAAGTCCAAGACAACAACATTGGAAGTCCAGAAACAGATGAAACAATCGGAGACTCGGAGAGAGCAGCGGATCTGATTTTTAAAATCAGATCTGCAGAATGAAGAACAAAAACGAAATCAAATCTGTAAAATCAAAATCAACATTGTCTGAGACGAGAGAGGAACAAAAAGGACGAAACAGATGAAACAAAAAGGATGATAGAGGAACAAATCTGGGGATGGCGAGACCTAGATCTGAGGACTACGACGGAGGGCGACACCTAAATCTGGTGATGGGAGGATGACGAGGTGCGGTGAGGGGCGACGCCGCGACGGAGGGCTGCCCAGATCTGGGGATGACGAACGGCGATTGAGATCGAAGGCGGCGAGCGAGAAACGATCAGAGACAGAGAGGGTAGGAGAGATTAGGGGTTTTCACTTCTCGATCAGTAGTTGGGAGCGTGTTGGAAACGAAATTTGGGATCGAAATTTCTCTTCCTCACCTTCGCTGTAGCTGAAGCTTGAAGAAAGTGAAATCGGAGCGGTAGAGCGGCTAGGTTTAGGCGGAGGGAGTTAGTTTTATACCTAGGGTCTTCGAGCTCGCGAGCTACTCGAGCTCGAGCTCATGAATGGGCTCGAACTCGGCTCGTATATACCCTCGAGCGATCCCGAGTCGAGCTTTTTTCGAGCCGAGCCCGAGTCGATCCCGAGCTACTCGGCTCATGTATCAGGCCTACACCCAATAATCACTCAGACCCGAAATTGACCTCATCTTATAATGACTTGGACCCAAAATTGACGTCGAAGAAAATGTATACTCGGTACGAAATTTCATCATCAAATCTGAGAAATACCCAACTTATAAGATACATCACCCTCAAAATCATGTAAAAACCCACACCCACCTTTGACTTTAGTAAAAGGCAAAAAAAAGTTCATTTTGTGCTCACTGCATGGCTGCGTGATCACCCACCTGTGACTTGAAGCAACGTAAGACGGTAAACTATTCTGACTACAACAACACACATTTGGATCTATTTACATTTGATAAGTGATAACCATAAGTGGAGGGGTTTCTGACGAGTTCAAGACTTAAGTTCGTTTTCGAGTAGCAGTAATTTCTAATATTTGCACACCTCTTTCAGGCCAAAGCTTATGCATATACAATCTGAGTACTTGAAACACGAACAAAGAAGTCTTCACAAATTCATATAATCATGTCTACTTCTAGTATAGTGTTAATATGCTTTGCTGGTTTGTCCATCAAAAAGATGCCTAGTGCAAACTGTTATACTAGATCTGAAGACATTACCTGATGAGATTTAAAACAATTTGAGTTTCCACAATGGATTTGCCTTACTTGGATGTTTGTACTCCATACTTTTTGAAGAACTCTCTAAATCCGTATGCACTGAGGTCATAGTTGAACTGCAAAAATGTCCATCAAACAAATGCAAATCAATTTAAAACAAAAAAAAAAAGGCAGAAACTTTAGGAACCATGCTTGAAAACCAAGCTGAAGCAAGAAGTCAAAAGATTTATCCTGGAAAGAACAAGTATATACATATCAAAATTTGGTTCAGGCATCACCCTATAATGACAAGATGGATTAAGGGTTAATTTGATTGAAGATTATGAAAATGGAAAGGGAAAAGAGACCAAGATAGTCTACTGTTGAATTGTCATTCATAAGCGTTACTTTAAATCCCAACAAATACTCTCATTTTATAATGAAAATTTAGTTTCATTTCCCATTTTGGCCATGGGGTAACAAAATGACAGAATCCTTCTCTCACACCCTCCTTTAGACTTTCCAAAAATTAAATTTCCCTTTGCATAAGTTTGAACCAAATGGGCCCTAAGAGGAAAAGAACAAAACTTATCCAAATTCCAGGTTCAGTTTTACCCCTCGTTTGTTTTAAGGTAAGGAAAGGTAATGGTTACCCTTCCGAATCTAGTCCATTTTTAATTTAAGATTCATTGATCATTATTCTAATCACTAACCTCCTTCCCTCATTTTACATACAAAATCTATTTCCTTTCCCCCATTTGATTACCTACTTTGAGCATAGGGTAACCATATCCTCTAGGATGCTCTAACTATTACCCCCTCCCTTTCTCTAGACTCACAAAAAAGTGTTGATCATACAAATTTTCCAAATAAAATTGGATTCCTTTCCCTTCCATTCCTTTCTACTCAAACAAACAAGGCCTTAATCTGATAGTCATCTCGTGTCCATCATTTTGAGTGGCTCACTTCAATAACTACCGCAGCCTAGGCAAGACAGCATCTGAGGATCCTGGATCCATAATAAGACAATAGCCAGAAACCTAAGCATTCATGCAAAAGGAAATCTAGATTAATGTTTTCCGAATTTATATTCCTTTATATTACTTCTATGGAGACTCTGGTTGTTTGATATGATCTATCATTGAAGCCACTCAGAGGACACAGCAGAGAACAACACCTCAAAACTAACACTTTGCATCTTTGAGAACCCATTTGACAAATATTATTTGCAGAGATTTTCGACTTTTTAAAATACAAGAGAATAAGATATACTAATTCACCCTCAGGTCTGGTTATAGTATTTTTTTAATACTGAAAACAACTAGGTTCATTCATTTGAAGAGGAAAAAACACTAGGTTATTTGGAGAGATGCATACCGGAAGAACTTTGACAGAGTATTTGGTAACATTTTGATCAACATGCTTTCCAGGACTTGGTGCCTGCTCTCAGAAAGATAAATATGGTTAGGGAGAGAAAGAAGTTGCTAGATGGTTACAGATTACACAATTTCATAAACCTTGCATCAGTCCCTAATAACTATAACATGAGACTATCAGAGTTTGATCATGGCAGCATGTTTTTCCAATGATAAATAGGTAACGACTTTATAGTGTCATAGATTACATAACAGAGCATAAACTAATGGGACCAAATATCTACAACAAAAATATTCATCCCACAATCACTGCTCACAGCCTGGATCTTGCATGGAACAACTCCTTCATTTGAAACTTGAAGGAACTACATGTGTTAAGACTTTCTTATGATTTCTTGAAATATTGGAATAACTTGTACCATCTACCTTCGAATTAGATTCTTTCATGTACCCATTCGTGCAAAACATTATATGTCATTATCTTGTTCAATTCTTTTTCCATTGAGTTGACTCCAAGCTAACTAAGCTAAGCCATAGGAGAAAAGCCTTTCTTTGATAGAAGTGTGATATTTTTTTTTAATGACCATTAGAGTATAAACAAAGCACTGTGTTGCATAAACAGAAACCAACCTTGCCTTCAACTTAGAGAACCACTAGAGTATAATTTTTAAACTTTGCCTTCAACTCATGAATCCAGTAGCCGAAGCTCTAAATAGGTAAAGAAATTGGGAATGAAATCTGGATAGTTGTAGCAAATGGCAATGGATACAAATTTGCATGCGTGGAATAATGACTAGCAAGAAACCAACTATAAAGGAAGTAATAGAAAAGTTTGGACATACTTGTTGTGGACTATGAAATAATTCAATGAATGGATATTCCTTCCTTTGGCGAGTTATACAGAAACCAGGATATTTTGGGCACTCAACCTACAAAGGGAAAAAAAATGTCATTCTAACCTGAAGGATGAACAAGTCTTAAAGTTAGGCAAATGCACTGCAAAAAGCACCACAATTTATGATATCTGACCATCGCTATCATATAGAAAATAATAGGACAACAACAGAACAAAATCATAGCATAACATACCCGCATAAATTTCACACCTGGATAAAATTCTGTTGCAGCTTCTTCCAGTACCTTATCCAGGTGTTGTGTATAGTTACCTCTACATTCCAAACAACATGTCAACTAACAGAACATTACAAGAAAAAAGATTTTAATAAAAAAAACCACCACAAATAGGCAAGAGGAGGACATCCCTTATACCTTATGGTGAAGGCAACAACTATAGGATATCCTTGGTGAAGAAGCTGGACAAATTCACGTTCTGAAGTAAAATGAATAACACGAGAAGGTCCCAAGTCTTTCGGATAACCAGTATGATACCTTACAATACCAAATCCAAAGGCAATGAATCAAAATACCAGTCATTCTGCATTTTCTGCAAGCATAATAAGTACAAGTGTCTAACCTGCAAGTTTCACGAAGACGAATCATCATCGAACCGAAAATTGATGTTTCTGCCATCAAGAAAGAAGGTTCCCCAGCCGTCAAACCAATTCTCTTATCCAATTCAACTTTATCTGCAAAACAATAATTATAATCAAAATACTCTTCGTTCAGTTAGCCTCTCATCTCTCTCGACTATGTTCCACGCATCACTTTTTCATGAAAAACTTTCCCGAAACCGATTACAGATCTCCATCTATCATTTTCATTCGTCAACTTTTATCACGAATCACGATCGAGGCCTGTTTTGACATTTCAATCCGCTGAATCGATCAATTGAAGATTTTCGCTGAGGCGGCCTACCTAATTTCTAGGGTTTCGGCTTTCTCTGCTGATTTTTGTCTTCACAAACAACAAAATCTCACCTTCGATTTGAATAATCGAAGGCAGATCTGGGGAAGAAGCGGTGCCGTCGTGGAGGAGGTCGCTGTCGTGGGTCAGTCGGTGTAGGCGAAGGCGAACGTGAGGAAGATGTAGCGGCGCTACAGTCGCGGTGTCGCCGTGGGGAGGTGAACTCCCAGCGCCGTTGGTCAGTCGGTGTACAGGAGGAGCAGCGGCGGCGTACAGGAGGAGCGATGGTGGCGGTTGGGTGGAGCGTGGAGCTATAGGAGGATCGAATCAAATTTGCTCGACTCGACGTCTCTCATGCTCTCAGCCTCACTCTCTGAGCCTCTGTATTAATTCAAGGAGACGGGCCAGATGAAAAAGATCCCTCTCATTTTCGGATTTGGGTTTAAAAAATAAGTGATAATATTTGCACTTGCACCCAAAAAAATTTACTATAGGCCAACCAGATTAATCAAACCTTCATCACTCTGATTAAAAAACGGATAACCCGGAGATCGTCAACCATTATAGATCAATCAGCCTATACTTTACGGTTAACAAAATTATATCCAAAATTCTTACAGTAAGATTATCGCTAGTTTTTGACAAATTAATACATCCTCTACAGAGTGTTTTCACAAAAAGAAGATTGATCCAAGATGATATACTCATTGCACACGAAATTTTTCACTCCTTCAGACTTAGCAAGGCAAAACGCGGGCATTTTCCGGACAAAATAGATATGGAGAAAGCTTATGATCGGGTGGTGTGACCGTTCATGTTTTCTATTCTTACTAAATTTGGTTTCAACCAACGGTTTATTAGCTGGATAAAGGAATGTGTACATACAGTTTTGTATTCTGTTCTTATAAACTCCATTTACTCCTACTAGAGGCCTTTGACAAGGGGATCCACTGTCACCATTTCTGTTCATTCTTACAGCAGAGGTTTTGGCAAGATCCTTACAACATCAAGCGGCTGGATCAAAAGATCTAGGATTTAATATCGGTCGAATCGGGCCAAAAGTCCAGTTTCTCGCCTTTGCAAATGATATTTTGTTGTTTGGGAAAGCGACACAAGCATCCTGCAATAAGTTAACTAATTCGGTACAAAGATTCTGCTGAATTTCATGGCAAAAGGTCAATTTAAACAAATCAAGCTTCCAAGTATCCCCAAGCACCACAACTTCAGCTATACATACAGTGACAACAACATTGGGGATCCCACGGGCAAACAATTTGTAAAAATACCTGGGTTGTCTGATCATCAATAGCCGGGTCAATCGCGACACCTTTGTAGATGTAGTTCTCAAGACAAAGCAACAACTGTCCAAATGGAAAGCCACCTCCTTATCGGCGGAAGGACGGAAGGTTCTTATTAAGGCAAGTCGAAGCGTTCAACTGCTCTTCCTTATGTAGACTTTTATACTACATGTATCTATCCTACATGAACTGGACAAAATTTACAGACATTTCTTTTGGAATAAGGACCCGGGGTACACGCCTCTCATCCATTGGGATAAAATTTGTAATGACTCCATATCGAGGGGGGGGGGGGGGGGTCTTGGACTCTACAAAGCAGAAACTATGAACATGGCACTACAGATGAAGCTTATGTGGAAGATCATTGTCGAACCAGATAGCATCTAGGTAAGGGTTATTTCTACAAAATACCTAAAAGAATCTCCGACTATGAATTATGTTAATAAAGGTAACACCTCATGGCAGTGGTCTAAACTGATTTCAATCAGGCATTTGTTCAAACCGGGTATTCACTGGTCTATCGGGAACGGTAGGTCAGTTAGTTTTTGGACGGACAATTGTGCACTAAAAACGCCCTTGGAAGAGGTTGCTTTACAACCACTGAGTGAAGAGAATTTAAACTGGCGAGTGAAACATTTCATTACGGACGACATTAGATGGGACTTTACAAAGCTTCAGACAAAATTACATGGACTTCTGAGTCAACCCTTAATATCACAAATAACAACAATTCATCATCTGCAAGGTGCTTTTGTGTTATGGATCGTCGGGCAACCATTCCTTTTGTTGAGAAGCTGAGTTGTCTTGCCAAAATTTTATTGAGAGGCCATTCCCCAATGACCAAATTAGTCATGTTTTGAATCTGTCAATAAGTGGGTACAATTTTGACCATTGTCATGAGGCTCTGCATGTTCTTTTGTAGTTCAAGATGTGATTGTCTTTTAGGTATTTATGTTGGACTACCTCTACCCAAATATTTTTGAGTTCAGCTAAAATTTTCGATAGTAGTTTCATTTGTAATACCTCATTCATGTCTCGAGATTTTTGGATCCCCAAACCTCCATTTCTTTTGGGTCTACAAGTCTTGTCCCAACTTATCAATGGTTTATATTATAGGTCTTTATTCCATAATAATGTTCTATTAATCTGGTCTAATTCTGTGTATTGTAGTTAGTAGCATAAAGCTTTGCATTGTGTAAAGTGGGTTTGCTAACAAGTTTAACCCTACAAGGACTGCTCTGCCTTGCTGGGATAGTGTGGTTAATTGTTCTCCACTTACTTAGTTGTTCCTTTGATTTACATATTATGTCGTCAAAAGTTTCCTTATTAATTCCTGAATAGTTAAATATATAGATGTGGTGAGTTACCAAATTACAATAGATATAAGACCAAACCACGGGTCTCATGTAAAGTAAAGGAATCATAAAACAAAAGGATTCCTCTTAACCATCCAAAACATCCCTAACGGTCCCATATAGCAATCCTACCATATCTACATACATCCACTAATCCAATCAAAAGGGAAATGTGTTACCCAACTAAGTTTCCCAACTAAGCTTCCGATCCAACTTTATAACAAGTGACTAGGGCTGGAAATTACCCGCGGGTAACCGCTCTACCCACTCCACCCGCATTAATTTTGCAGGCGAAAACCCGCAAAAAAGTGGGTGACGGGTGGAGCGGGTGCGGGTGAAGCGGGTGATGGATGGATTATGGGTGAAGATTTTTCACCCATTACCCGCCCCAATAGTCTACCCATTAACCCGCACCATTCACCCGCACCACATACCCACATAAAACCCTAAAGATATATCTATATGTGTGTGTGATTTTACTATTTTACCCTTTCCAATTGAAAATGCAAGTTGTTTTCTCTATTTGTAGTTGTCTATCTCTTTTTTTTACATGTTTAATAAAGAATATATAATTTTACTTGCTCATCTGCATGCTAGGATATTGTGGTGGATTGGATTAATTATTGAAAAGGGAAAACATGTGATTCTGCTACAATCTACTTTTCCAGTTCCATTCTCATATATTTTAGTTTCATTTTGTAATTTTAGGTAACACGTTATTGTGATGTATGAGTGTATAACACATATTTTAATTCCACGAACTTATATTGGTAGTATTTATAAATTAAAATTTATGTTTTTATTTATATTTCAAAGTTACTCAAAAAATCATCACTACACTCATTGGGTACCCGCTCCACCCGCATCACCTGCGCGAGGTGGATGAGGGTGAAGAAGTTTGCGGGTGATGGGTGGAGCGGGTGAAATTATTTACCCGCGGGACGGGTGATGGAGTGGCTTCATCCACCCATAACCCGCCCCATTTCCACCCCTACAAGTGACTTGCATTTCCACTTTGCTAAAAAGCGGGATCGACAGCTATTGAGGATATGCGTAGCACACATTTTGGGGTTAAATTGTTCCCCACTAAATACAACTTTGTATCTATACCACCATGTGAAGTAAATTACCGCCTGAAACACTAACAATTTAGCCTGAAAGAGCGGTGATTTTTGGACTTTCAATGGATCATTATCAAACCACCTGAGCCAATCTTCTATATTCATATGCCGACATGATATCCCAATCCAATCAAGGACTATGGTCAGTATCTCTTGAGTTCCAGAACAGCCGAACCATAGATGGTCTTCATCTTCTTCCGCTGCTCTGCAAAACACACATTCGGCAGCCTCTAACCCCTTCCAATGCTTTACCTTCCTTCCAGTACTGAGCCGCTTGTTTGAAGCAAGTCAAACGATGAAAGACCACTTACGGCTTTGTAGTCTTCCCCAAATCATCCTCCCCAAGCTGATTTCCTCATTTCTTTCTCGAATCAAGTGGTACAGCCTGGAGCTGGACACTCCCCCATTCGGCCCCAAAATAGAGTGAAGAGGTTGCGTTGCCTGAATCTCAGCTTGCAATACCTCCTTAACCGTATCCCTGGTCTCAAGCAAACATTTCCAAAGCTTGCAATACCCTTAATGCCTTATTTATAGTGTTCCATGTAGCTATTCTAGGATAGAACAACTATATCTAAATCTAAAAACTTCATATCTAAAAGCATAAGATAAAACATAAAGTAAATAGATCTATAAGGAAACTATATCTAAAGTAGATAAATATCTCTTCCATCTTGATAGAATTTGATCTAGTGGATATCTCCATTGGACTTTGGATAGAACTTTGATTAGAACTCGGACTAGCTCGAAATCGGCCACTGTTGGTCAACTTGATATCGACTTGGACAACTCGATATCGATCTGCAACTTCTCGTCTCCAGCTTCTCGACTCGATCTCGGCCTCCATGTGAAAATCGATTTGACTCAACTCAATATCGACTAGGTTAAGTCGATATCGACCTTCGTCTTTCCTCTTCAGCTTCTCGAGTCGACTTCTGGATCTTCATTCGATATGGGCAACTCGATATCGACTTGCAGTAGTCGATATCGACCAACTTTCTCCTTACTTAGTCGATTCTAGCTTCTTCAGGTGAATGTCGACTTGACTCCTCGATATCGACTTGCAGTACTCGATATCGACCAAATGGTGTCGATTCGATCTTCTCGTTTCCGACTCGATTTGTCCTGGTTCCGCTACTCCTTGACCTCGGAATTTCTGTAGTTGACTTCGAGCTTTTCCTCCTTTCTATGAATTGCTGTAAATCGCCTCGATTTCTGCGAAATTAACCAGAAACTGGTGTAGATTCCATAATTTGGCAAATAAACATAAACCACATAGATTATGTACTATTCTAGCCCAAATGTATGAAATGCATGCAGAAATCGACATAAAAGTAAGTATAAAACATGGCAAATTATGCTCACAACAAGTGCCACCCCAATCACCACCAGCAAACATTATGCTTCAAGCCAACTTGCAATTTCGAACGTCTTTTCTCACAAACTTTACGTCTTTGACCCCACTCTCAACACAATTCGTCTGTACTTGTAGGAGAGGGTCGAATTTTGACATTAAAGAGCCGAAACACACTGGTTTTGGCGGCTCTTCCCACATCTCTCAAATTCACCCTAGGGAGATTCTTTGGAGAGGTGAAGCTCACTTCTATCACCTTCTTCCGATCGATCTTCGGGATGATAGGATTCAAAGGGTGGATTTGCTGGCAGTGATGGATTTGGGGGCTAGGGTTTTTTGGGTGTTATGGGGTTCCTGGCATCGAGTCTGCAAAACGTTATTCTTTAGGTGTCTCTAAAAATCATTTACAAACCACTGATACCCTCCATCTTACCACTCCAGCAAGCTGCATATTCACTTGTTGCTTGCTAATTTTGTTTTTTCTTTAAATTTTCTATCCTATGTATATTTTGAGGAAACATGTTGAATTTGATCCTAATAAGCAAGATTTAGAGAAAACACGAAGAAATACGAGGAAGATGTAAGAATCAAACAAGGGTTTTCAACTAGAAACTCAAAAAAAAAATGATATGGTGCATACTTGTTACACTATTACATATATAGTTATTAATGACATTTAAAAGATGACGTTTTTCATAAAATGCCATTAAAAACATCTTTTAAGGCGTTTAAATAAAAAAATGCCATAATTTGTTAGAATACAATTTATTCATGACGTTTTACAAACGCTGTAAAATTTATGGCGTTTATAAAACGCCATGTTTTTCAATTGTAAAATTTAAGAAATATTTTATGGCATTTTCAAAATGTCATAAAATGTACGACGTTTATAAAACGTCATGAAAATGGGGGCAATTTTTTCGTTCCGAAAATTTGGGCAAAAGTTAGAGCGACAAACAAAATAAAACCCTAAATTCGCCCACTTCTCATTCTGATCCGTGCCTCACCTCTCTCTCTGAAAACCCAAGGCGAGATCTAGCCTCTCTCTCTCAGGCAAGCTCTTCCAGGCCAAGGCGACCTCACCCAAACTCAAATCGCCAAAGACGTCCGCCACCTCGTCAGGTCCTACTCCTCCTTTCACCGCCAAGACTCACTTCCGCCTTGTTTCCGCTGGTGTTGTTCCTGCTTTAGTCTCCATGCTCTCCTATTTCAGCTTGGACGCTCGCGAGGCCTTGCCCTCTTTAACCTCACTGTTCGCAATGAACGGTCATCTCTCTCTCTCTCTCTCTCTCTCTGATTGCTTTCGGTGGTGCTCCATCTTCGTTGGATGTAGGGCTCAATTCGTTGTTGCGGTCAAAGGTTTGAGGACGCAACTCACTGCTGCCCACACAGTAGGTGCTCCAAGTTCTCTTCTAACACCCCCCGAACCCCCCACCTCACCTCTTCCCCATCTTTCTGAGATGGGTCTCAAAATTTTCCCCAAATTCATTAGTTTTTAAGGTTTTTAATTTCATTATCTGTTGTGTTTTGTATTTTAATGTTGTGAACTTTGATTTTGGGTGTGATTGGAATTGCAGGCAAAATGACAGCTTCTCATCTTTTCTTCCATTGAAGCAAGGTGGTCTCAAGTCTCAACTGCAGGTATTTCAGGCCTTTAAGGCTTAATTGCACTAAACTCATCTAATATGTGCAAACAAATGTAGGTGCTGAATTTATGAAAACACCTTGATGTTTTTGAGTAATTAGACCAAATATTTAATGTAAATATTTTTGATTCTGTCCTATGACACATATCTAGTGCTATTATGATCTTCAAGTTGAATTTGGATGATATTATAAGTAGGTTCTTTTTCCTAAAAAGACATTCTGTAAGTTGATATTAGTAGGTTCTTTTTGATGTTTTAATTTAATTTTTAGGGACTAGAAACAAGTTCACTTGAGTATGTCTAAATCCGTCGTTACAATTTGTTTTTCTAAGTTGTAGGAATTAAGTCATAGTTTGATTGATTTTTATGGTTTTGTGGACTCATATACTGCCATGAATCAATCTGCTATAGCTCTTGCGATCAACTCCCCAATGTTGTATGGCCCAAACGTTTTCCTTAAGAGTACAAGATACATTGATGAAGCTAAGTTAGCAAATTTTGATGAATTTGATTTTAATGGTGAAGGATGCCAAGAGGACACCCATCTCCATCTAAGGAGTGTTGTCCCAAGAAGAAAAAATGGGACACTTTATATAAAAGGGAGGCTTCAAGGAGGAAGGTCAAAAGTTGACTTACTAAATTACCCCTAAATTTGCCACTGTTGTTCTACAATTACAATATTGCCATTTCCTACTGCCTGCTAATAAATATTTAAGACCCTTTCTACATAGACCTTATAGTGAAAGGGGATTGACCGATACCGTTAACTTTTGTTGACATATTTTCTTTTATAATGTGGTCCTTAATTGCTCTTCTCTGATGATTTTTTGTTGTCAATGATCAATTTTTCATATGTATTGAGCTTGTATGCTATAAAGATCAAACTGTCCTTATTTTTTAAGTTTGTAATGTTGCTTTCAGATTATGTGTGAAATCACTAAATAAGTGATGAGTCTTTCAGAAGATATGGCTTTAGGCATAGACCACTGGAAGAGGCGCATTCGGGTTCCTGATGTATAGCAGTTAGAGTCTGGGTGTCGGGTCTTGTTGTTTATGCTTCTGTTCTTCCTTCCTTCCTGCCTCCTAGTGCCTTCTTATTGTGTCTGTCTCCATTTGTCTTCCTTTCTTTTATTTGCCTTGTTTACATGTGCTTTAAGTAACTTATTGTTGTGGGTCTTTCGGAAACACTCTCTCGACTCGTTCGGGGAAAGAGTGCGTACATCCTGACCCCCCAGACCCTGTGTTTTCGTGGGATATACTGGGTTGTTGTTGTTGTTGTTGTTGTTGTTGTTGTTGTTGTTGTTGTTGTTCTTTCCCTGTATTTCAGCAGCTGCTTCAGAAGAAGACAAGTTTGATAGCAATGGAAAAAAAATCCGATTCATCTCTAGGGCAGCACAATGGAAGCCATGGTGACTCTGACAATCACACAACGATTCCAAATCTTGGGTAAAATTCCCTTGATCTAGAGTTCTCGCTTCCCATCTTCACCTTTCCTTGATTATTTAGCAGCTATGATTTTTGTTTCCATGTGCCCCTCTCCTTGATTAGGTGGCAAAGAAAATATTAACATCAGGAAATTAATAAATTGGGTGAAACTGAAACATGTGACTATTGTACACCGACTAATCAAATCATCTATACAAATAGATTATTTTTCTTTTAAGCAGGTTCAAATTAGGAGATTCCAAACGAATTTAAAATGGCAGAAAATAGTATCACAAATTAGTTTGTGAAATCCGAGAGCAAAGAAAGTATGGCGTACCTGGAATATTCATGATGAGGATCCGATCCTCTTAGTGTTGCTTTAAATGTGCCTAGAAATTGATCTTTTAGCTACAATTAGCATGGATTTACGTGTTTTGGTTGAATTTGGGAAGTTACATCTACCTGAATGAAGTTTATTGGAAGTGTTTCCCCCATAAATTGGAAATCATGTGATGTTATATAAACATATTTGGTCAATATGTTGTACATTTTATGATAAACCTGGGTCCTGGGATGTTGAAAGAATTTTAGTTTTTTAGCAAAAACCTCAAAAAGGAGATCTTAAGAGTCTAAATCTTTGCAAGATAAAACTCTATTATTTGGTTTTAATATTCTATATGTCTATATGGATTTGCATTTTGAAAGATGATAATACTAGCTTCAGAGGGGTTTATTGCCATCCATTAGCCGACACTTCTATCATTATATGCATCATGTTGTTGGTACTAATTGGCTACTGAAATTGGTTCTAACCTTTCAGATAATTATCTGCATTTTTTGGTCATACTGCAATCCATCTCTGCTGAATTTTAGGTGAAAAAATCAGCCTCTTGATTTTCATAGTTTGAAGGTAAATGAAGAAATTATACAACTTATTTTTGCCTTCTAGCTATGAAGATAATTTAAACTCGTACAATTCCCGCGACATGCCGCAGTTTTTTAAAACTAAAATATTAATAATATATATAAATATATTATAAAATACTCCCTCTGTCAAAAAATACATGGTCTTTTAGACCTTTGCACGTTGATTAAGAAAACCTATTTATATTTAAATCTCATTACTTTTATAGAGATGGAAATTCTTTAATTTTAATTATTATTGTACTTTTTAGGGGTAATCATTACCCTATAACCCTAAAAACCAATGTATTTTTGACAAAATTTCAAGGCCTAAAAGACCATGTATTTTAGGACGGATGGAGTACTAATAAAAGTTAAGATAAAAAAAAAGTTTACCATAAATGTATCTTATAATTCTGAAATAATTTTTTTTATATCTCGTCTAAAGTATAATACATAAATGTAGATATTTTAAATCACCCAGTAATAATAATATCAATATCATTGTAAATTTTTTAGAAATTTTGAAATCTGAATCATGCATTTAAATGTGATGTATCACAACTAATAATTATATTCAATGTTTTGAATTAAACTCAATAGTTAGTACATAAATGTGAGTTAAGGCTAATGGTTATATTAGATTGAATTCAATGTTTTGAATTAAGCCCAATTGTTAGTAAATATGTTAAGAATAAAAGAGAATGGAGGATTAAAAAAAATTAATGGAAAAAAAAAGAGAAAAGGAGAAATAAAAAATCAAGGAAAAAAACATAATTGATCAATATTCCTAAAACTCCTCTAAGATTGACACGTAAGCAAAGTCTTCTAAATTAAGGTTATATATAGATATATAGATGTTAGTAAATATGTTAAGAATAAAAGAGAATGGAGGATTAAAAAAAATTAATGGAAAAAAAAGAGAAAAGAAGAAATAAAAAATCAAGGAAAAAAACATAATTGGTCAATATTCCTAAAACTCCTCTAAGATTGACACGTAAGCAAAGTCTTCTAAATTAAGGTTATATATAGATTTTTAGTAAATATGTTAAGAATAAAAGAGAATGGAGGATTAAAAAAATTAATGGGAAAAAAATAGAGAAAAGGAGAAATAAAAAATCAAGGAAAAAAACATAATTGGTCAATATTCCTAAAACTCCTCTAAGATTGACGCGTAAGCAAAGTCTTCTAAATTGAGGTTATATATAGATTGTTAGTAAATATGTTAAGAATTAAAGAGAATGGATGATTAAAAAAATTAATGGAAAAAAAAAATAGAGAAAAGGAGAAATAAAAAATCAAGGAAAAAACATAATTGGTCAATATTCCTAAAACTCCTCTAAGATTGACACGTAAGCAAAGTCTTCTAAATTAAGGTTATATATAGATATATAGATGTTAGTAAATATGTTAAGAATAAAAGAGAATGGAGGATTAAAAAAAATTAATGGAAAAAAAAAGAGAAAAGGAAAAATAAAAAATCAAGGAAAAAAACATAATTGGTCAATATTCCTAAAACTCCTCTAAGATTGACACGTAAGCAAAGTCTTCTAAATTAAGATTATATATAGATTCATTTGAGATATCATCTAAACTGATTCTTTGCTCTTCTATAGAAATGCTAAGCCTTTTTTTTTTTTTCGATTTCTTGCTCATAATTTATTCAAATAATTTGAAGTACTCTTGTAATTTTCACTCATTGTGTTGTCTATGAAGTAAAAGAATGAATTGTTAACTTATCAATGGCTAGCAATGTTTTGATCATCATTAAAATTATGATGATGAATCTTCTACAATATTCTTTACAGATCCTACTTTCCTTTATGGAGTTGCCCACAAAAAAAGGAAGAAAGCTGGACTTGATCAAAAGAGAGCTTAGCTACTTCGAGTCGAATGTCCAAGGAAATCTCTTGGTCAGGGGATCTATAAGCGTGATCACTGCCCCTTCAGCTAGACGAGGAACCCATAGACATGGACCAAACAAAAGGCGTCATTGTGATCGGAGCAACCAAATGGATCAACAACTACAACGTCCCAATCCTGACCACAGACATAGCTACTGCTCGCAGAATCGCAAAGCGGGTGAGGAAGCGGTCTCGTGTCTGTCTAAGCCATAGCGTTCGCCCACTTAGAGGGTGTCATCGAGGTGTTGATGAGTTTTATGCTTGAATTCTTAATAATTATGTGTTGTTGTATTTTTTTTATCTCAATTACAGGAGAAGCACTTCAGATGCCATGTATTACTTAGAGATCGCAAGGTGGAACATCGATTGTAATTTAATTTAAGTTAAATATGCTCATAAACTCACTTTGTAGTGTTATATTGTTTGCAAACAAGTCATTTTTAATTGATTAGGATGGGCATACAATTGGGTATTCATATTATTTTCATTTGGCAGCCGTCAAAACCTTTTTTTTTGGTATTTTTTTTGTTAATTTGTATACAATTCCATGGCGTTTAGAAAACGCCATGGTAGTTTTGAAAAAATTCTATGAGTTCATGGCGTTTAAAAATGCCATAAAATGCAATGGTTTTTTTACAAAATTTGTACACAATACCATGGCGTTTTTAAAACGCCATGGATTTTATGACGTTTGTCAAACGCCATGAATTTTATCCCAAAAGCACGGCGTCACCTTAAGACGACGTTATAGGATGATGTTGAAAAATGCCATGAATTGCTTTCTATGGTGTTTTTTAAACGTTGTTGATGATTATGTATCTACTAGTGTTAGTATTTTCTGACACCCTCTTTGAATGATGGGTTTTAAGGGGTTTTTAGGAAGGAAGGAGAAGGAAAATAAATTTAGTGTTTTGGTGAACAATTAAAAGGTAGAGAGTAAATTCTAAATTTAAATAACTGTTCAATTTGATGAGATTTACCAACCCATCAAAGAAATTTGATAGAAAAGTAAAATTCTTCCACTTTCCTTCACTTCCTTTCCGTTTCTTAATTCCTTAAGAAAAAAAACGGTCGTCAAACAAATTGTTAATTTGCCCCACCAAAAAAGCAGCGTTAATTTGCAACATAAACTCGAGGACAAGTGTTTTAAAAAGGAGGGAATGTTGTCACGTATTGGGCTGCATGCCAATAGTGTGTCGATGATTATCATAATTGGGCCAAACCCATTGAATAGAGGCATATAAAAGTATGATATCAGTGATCTTCTCCCACATTGAAAACCAAGGAGAAAATACCCTTAACTATAAAGGGAGTTCAAACTCGTAAACAATGACATACGTAGTAATTTTTTTTGTGTGTTAAAATGGTAGAACTCAACTTATAACTAAAAAGAAAAAATAAACTTGGGAGTCGGGTTATGCTTATAAGATACTGAGAATGTCGAAAACTATTGTAAAAATAGAAACTGGAAGGCAAAAATAAACCAGATACGACTCTCGTTTTCATACGTGGTTTGAGAGATCGATCTGGTGGCGGTAAAATTTCGTGTCTTTGGAATTCTCTGAATTGTTGGATTAAAAAAAATTGTGCAACAAGGAAAAATTTTTGGCAAGGAGGAAATACGTAAAAAACAACAACAACAACAAAAAATAGGAAAAATGAGAAAAAAAAAGAGAAAGTAGGTAGCTTTGATCCCGAAAATCTATCCGAATCTCTAAAATCTCTCCTGAAATTTGTTCTTCATTATATTAATTTTGCTAAAAAAAATTAAAGTTATTACTACATCCATTCTGTAGCCTATATAATTCCAGTGAGATACTTTCATTTTCTCACCGAAATCGATCAACAATGGTAACAGTGGGGATTATTATCAAGCTAGTAGGACTTCTAATCTGTCTCAAGTTATCGAGTGAAACAAAAGTAGAAGCAACGGATGGTGCAACGACTCTTAAATTCTAAATCAAAGGAAGGCACATTACAACTTATAACCCAAAAAACAAAAATAAACTTGGGAGTCGGGTTATGCTTATAAGAAACTGAGAATGTCGAAAACTATTGTAAAAACAGAAACTGAAAGGCAAAAATAAATTAGATACAATTCTTGTTTTCATACGTGTTTCGAGAGATCAATCTGGTGGTCGATAAAATGTTGTGTTTTTTGCTGGACATTTTTCTTTAGGGCCCTCATCCAAAAATCGTTGTTATCATCCATAAAGATAAACTTATAATTGATCCACAACTATTAAACCCACTTATTATCGTATTTATTGGCAATTATAATCGTCTTTTACGGGAGAAACGGATTTGTTTTTCAAATCTAATTTTCCAAAACAAGTTAGTTGGATAATTATGCAGGATGAGATGAAGAATAAGTCTACTTTGTTGAATTAAAAGAAAAACATTTTTTGCAATAGCAAATAAATTTTGGAGGAGAAAATAGTAAAAAAAGCAACAACAACAAAAAGAAATAGAAAAAAATGAGAACAAAAAGAGAAAGTAGGTAGCTATGATCCCAAAAATCTATACGAATCTCTAAAATCTCTCCGGAAATCTGTTCTTCATTAAACTAATTTTGCTAAAAAAAAAATTAAAGTTATTACTACATCCATTCAGTAGCCTATATAAATCCAGTGAGATACTTTCATTTTCTCACCGAAATCGATCAACAATGTCAAATGTGGGGATTATTATCAAGCTAGTAGGACTTCTAATCTGTCTTAAGTTAACGACTGAAACAAGAGTAGCAGCAACAGATGGGGCAACCACTCTTAATCAAAGGAAGGTACATTACAACTTATCTATCAATCTCTCTAATCATGGTCTAAAATTAATTATAATTGGTTATATATATATAATATTAAAAGCATGTATGTATTAATGTGTAGACTTATATAGTGTATATGGGAGATGTACCGAAGGTTGACCTATCGACTGAAGAGCATCACCATAGCATTCTCACAGACGCCATTGGAGAGTAATCTTTCTACCTTCCTATACTATGATTTCAACACATCATATCCATTTGAAAGTAACAAAAATTGATTTATCTATAATAGTGAAGCTTTGGCGAGGGAATCCAGGATACATAGCTATGGAAAAAGCTTGTACGGGTTTGCTGCTCAGCTTTTACCCAATGAAGCAGCAAAACTTGGAGGTATACACATTTCTTGAACAATTTAATTTCAGACCTTTCAATCTAATAGGCGGTTATGTTACTTATGTATATTAACAAATATATTGATGTCATTCCTTCTCAGCACGGAAGGATGTTGTATCCGTTTTTCCTAGTGGTAAGAGACGACTGGTGACAACGAGATCATGGGATTACTTAGGATTTACAGAGAAAAAGGCCAAGAGAAATCTCAAAATCGAGAGCAATACAATCGTCGCATTACTTGATTCAGGTATACTAACAAGAGTTCTAGTGAAACAGAAAATGCGGTGCAACGGTGAAACGAATGAATATTGTGTAATACTAATCTGAATATTGAGTTATGTGAATATGCATATGCGAATATTATGGTGTATCAATATGAATATAGTGTTATTTATTTTATTTTATAAATAATATAAATAATATTATATTTATATACTCATACTTACATCATATTCATATTCACACAACATAATATTCATATATTCATATTCATAAAATAAATATTCATTTAAATATGACACAATATTCATTTATTTCACGGTTGCGCCGTAATTTCTGTTTCACCGGTCAGAACATTTGTGTATTTTGTAATTGATTATATCATACAAAAATATTTTATTTACAAAAATTGTATCTTGAAAAATGCCAGAATCATGGTAAAGTTGTTGAATTTGGAAGTGAAAATTTAACTTGCTTTGGGTACCAATCCGCTGCACTTCCACTCATGATACTCTAGTTTCAGTTTCTGTATAATTTTAATTTTCATGGGAATATCTATAAACAAATCCCTCATAGTTTAACATTACGAGGTGCAATTTGTAATTGATACTGTATATCTTTAGGGATTGAAATCAGAGCTCCGAGTTTCAATGATGAAGGATACGGCCCAATCCCAACTAAGTGGAAAGGCAAGTGTCAAATTAGCGCCAACTTCACCGGATGCAACCGGAAAGTGATTGGGGCGAGTTGGTACAACGTCGGCGGAATCGACGACAAGATGGAGCCGACGCCGTATGACAACGAAGGACACGGGTCGCACACCTCGTCGACGGCCGCAGGGAACTCGGTGCAAGGGGCGAGCCTCTACGGCGTTGGCCGGGGCACCGCTCGGGGCGCCGTGTCCCGCGCTAGGATCGCCATGTACAAGGTGTGTAGCGCCGAGGGCTGCTACGATGCGAACATACTGGCGGCGTTTGACGCGGCCATTTCCGACGGCGTGGACGTGATCTCTATGTCCTTGGGCGGCGCTGTCCATAGCTTCTTGGAGGACGTTATTGCCATCGGGTCGTTCCATGCCATGAAGAACGGCATCTCCACCGTGGCAGCCGCCGGAAATGCCGGTCTTTTCATTCCGAGCGTCCAGGGATTGGTCGTAAACGCAGCACCGTGGCAATTCACAGTCACTGCCACCAACACTGATCGGAGCTTTGTTACTAAGGTCAAGCTTGGCAATGGCGAATTCATCGATGTGAGTTGTAATTTTTTTTCTCTCGGTGAAGTCAATCAGCTGAGTGGGTTTCATGGTGTTAGATGGGTAGTCCAACGGCTTATATACAGGTTTGGATTCATTTTCTAATCAATGATTTTCCACAATCATATCCTCAACGTAATGTCTCACTCAAATATTGATGTTGTTTGTAGGGAGTTTCGATCAATACCTTCGTGCCACCGAATCAGATGATGCCCTTGATTTCGGGTTGGCAAGCTCAAGATCCCTCCAAATCAGATAGCAATGCAACGTAAAATCTTTGAGTGATTTCACTTTCTTTCCCCCCTTTTGTGATCAACTATATATGGATAAATGAAATGAATTTGGAGATGCAGGACATGTGACTCAACTGGGATGATCGCGAACAAGGTGAAGGGGAAGATAGTTCTATGTTATGACTCAAACGCAGATGCAGATGTTATAAGTGTAGGAGCAATAGGTATAATTACAGCGCTGGATGAACGCATTGATGATGTTAGCCCCGGACTAATCCCTGCCTCGTTCATTTCTTATGACGCTGCTACTCGCATCGAGCGATACATCAACTCCACCAAGTATGAAATATAATTTATCAGCTTACTCCTCATTGCTGTAATGAGATGGATCAAACTCGCTGACCTCTGTGCTTTGACATCGAGTGCAGGAACCCTACTGCAATGATATACAAAACGGTGGATCCCGATACGAATGTGTCTCCGATGATAGCTTGGTATGCCTTGAGAGGTCCTTCATTCCTTGCCAGGAACATCCTCAAGGTAAAAACATACACATATTTGATGCTAGCATTTCTTGTTCCTATAAGTAATTGATGGTTGGATGGTTGCAAATTGACCGAACAGCCGGACATAGCAGCCCCTGGTGTAGACATCTTGGCAGCCTGGTCCAAGAAGCCATCCACGACAGGATACGATTCAGATCCTCGCCACTCTTACTTCAACATTGTTTCAGGAACTTCGATGGCCACCCCACATGTCGCGGGTACCGTTGCCTATGTTAAGACATTCCATCCTGATTGGTCCCCAGCTGCCATCAAATCCGCCATCATGACTACTGGTACGTATTTTAAAGCGGGATTAACTGGGTTGTTGTTGTTGTTGCTGTTGTTGTTGTAGTGGATCAATAAAAGAAAATCTTGTATAATGTGGGGGTGCAGCTAGACCGGTGGACGGGGGCGGAACGGAGAATCCCCTGAATTCGGGGGCAGGGTTGATCGACCCATTGAGGGCGGTGCACCCGGGGCTTGTCTACGACATGGGCGTGAACGATTACATCCCATACTTGTGCAAGGAAGGCTACAACTCCACCTCCATTGCGCTTATCTCAGGGAAAGGCTCCCCTTCCGTGAAATGCTCGGACTACCTTCCTGCTGCTGGATCGGATGGCATTAACAACTACCCATCGATGCACCAGCTCTTCGAGATCGAGGACTCGATGGTCACTAGTACTTTCTACCGCACGGTCACTTATGTGGGGTTTGAGGACTCGGTGTTTGTGGCAAAGGTGGACGCCCCTGAGGAGATGTCCGTCAAGGTGATCCCAAGCACGCTGTCATTCAACAATAGACATGAGATGAAGACGTTCAAGGTGGAGGTGAATGCGACGTTTACTGAGGAGAAGTCTAACTACTTAACCGCATACCTCTTGTGGACCAATACAATGTATTCAGTGAGGAGTCCTATTGTTCTCTATCGCCCCATAGTTTAGATGTCGATTTAGGTTTTATGAGCAATCTTTCTTTATGGTGCATATATATGGATCGATCTTAGGTGGTAGATAGATATCAGTTTTGGAATTGATTTTTTGTGGTTTCCATTTATGTTTGTCAGTACGTACTAGCTAGTTCAAACTCGTGTCCATGTTTTTATATAATCTACGTGTTCATTTTTTTTGAGAAATAGAATTGCTGAGACATGAGACAAATCCAACTTTCAGAAATCGAAAATTGATTGGTTAGCTAGATGCCTAGATGGCAATGTGTTTATGGATGGATCAGACAAATCCAACTTTGAGCAATAGAAAACTGTTTGGTTAGCTAGATGGGCATCATGGCAATGTGCTTATGGACAAAGTGATAATCAAGATAATTCTTTTTTTTTTGCATCAATAAAATGATCAACTTTTTATGGTGGGGTCATGTGCACGGGCACAATTAGCGCATATCATGTTCTTTAAGCTGAATTGATTTTTTTTAATGTCTTTTGGCGAGTGAAGATGCTAATTTTTTCATAAAAATCCAGTTATGGAATGATTTGCTTCTGTTACATTTTAGTACTTTTGACATTTATGGGGCTGATTTAGGGGATGGTTGAGCAGACAAATTATGTACGAAGATTTTTTGAAGGAGAAAGCGAAGAGGGAGCAGGAGCTATTGGAGATCTTGAAATCATTGAAGAAGATGGACGTTCTGATGAGGAAGCAATCATCGTCCGAGATTGGGTTCCACATGTAAGTCAACTAAGTTGAATCAATCGGTTAGCATTCATTTTGTTAGGGAATTTGATTTTGGTAAGTGACAAGTCTCTCATCTGGTTTCAATAACTCTAAACCAGGTTCATATGTCCATCAATTTTTTTCGAGGAACTAATGAATTTTTACCCTAAATCAGTTTCCAATCTTCAATCCTTCTTTTTGCAAGTTATTGTCAACATAGGTAGGGTCTTTACATTTCATATAAAGATCCGTTCTTTTTCATACTAGATTTTAACCAATTGGTATCCTTCATTTCTGGTATCTTTAGTTGTGGATGTGTATATCATCACAATTTGATGTGAAATTGATTCTATAAATCAATATAAGCCCTTTTTTGAAAGACTGAGTATCGTTCAGTGGATTCGGAATCTCTTCTCCCGTTGTCAAATAAAGTCTATTTAATGAAACATTCTATTTTATTTATCTCATCAATTTTGAGGAATGATCTGATAATAACTGAAGAATTGGACACTATGCTTCTCCTTGAATAGGTAAATAAAGAGCGGTCATTTCGGGGTTCGAACCGGGGACCTATGGGTACGTACTACCCACAAGTCCTTTCCTGTGAGCCATTCAGGAATGGTTAACACTATGCTTCTCCATTAACACATAAGATCCGATATGTACATATTATATATGCTTCTCACCCATTCAAAATAATATTTTGTTTATGTTCAAGATATGCAAAGTTTAGGGTAAAGCATGGTGGATAGTCAAAATTTGGATGATAGGGTTAAGCAAATTTGACTCATATGAGATGGACTATTCTGAAACAAAGAAGAACATATGTTTAAAAAGTTGTTGTATGTGTTGTTGCTCTTAAGTTGTTTAAAAAGTTATGCTCTTTGTTGGTTTTGTATGTACGTTCTTGCTGATTTACTGATTTATGCTCTATCAAAACATATGTTTAAAAAGCCTAATACCTAAATAATACTATTAAAAAAATATCACCACAACAGAAATTTGTATTCAACTGAATTTGCAATATTATTCATTACAACTTTACGGTTGAATTTGCAATATTCTCTAGCTGTAAGGATTTTATTCATTACAAAACTTGAAATCTGTATTTAGATGTATATTCAGTTGTGTATATGTATTCTCAAGCGTTTTATTACCTTTATTCTCTATTATTACTTTATTTTGTGGTTTAAAATGATTTATTTATTAATGGGTTATGCTATTAACTTATTTTCAGGTTAATTGCGTGTTTAACAGATGGAGGCGAAATGAAGTGTATGGATTATAGACTGAATGTGTTGTTGCTCTCAAGTTGAATATTTGAATGCATTGTTTCACACTTTCGGTTGTATTGTTTCAAGACTTTCATTTGTGTTATGGATTGAATGTATGTATTTTCTTTTGTTGCTGTTGACTTATTGTCTATAATTACTTTATGGACTTTCAGATTGATTTATTAATGCTTGCAGGCTCAAACGAGCTTAATTCGAGCTTCCATCAAAACTAGCATAAATTCTGAAACGAGCTTTTCACAACCTCGAACTCGGCTCGAGCAAAAAACGAGTAATACGAGCTCGAGCTCCATGTAAAAATATCCTTCAGGTGCCTTTTTAATTCCCTTTTAAAAATATGCTTTAGGTGTAGACAATGTTCTAAAAAACGGTCTTGACGGCCGCCAAGACGCTTGGCGGACCCGCACCGTCCCGAATTCGGCCTTGGCGGTGTAGCTTAGTGGGAGAGGGCTTTGGCGGGAATGGAACAGCACCATGGCGGGTGCAAGACGGAGACTTGGCGGCCTTGGCGGGTGCAAATCGGGCTTGGCGGGGAAGAGTTTTGGCGGGCACGGGACGGAGGCTTATCGGTCTTGGCATTTTTAAATTGAGATTATTTAGTTTTTATTCTTTCAAATTTTTTTTATTATGAAGTCATGATACTTATTTGAATATATCTATATGATTTTATATTTGATTCATACAACTTTAAAAATGGTCATGATGGAATGGCGTATATAGACCTTATTCGATGTTTGTATTAGTTAGTAGACCCTTATAATGTTTTTGTTGTAATGTGGACTTCATGAATTTGTAATGGCAGAATTGCCCCTACTTTTTGAAATAAAGTACTAACTTCTTCTTTTAAAATATTTATTTTAATAAACAAAAATAAAAATAAAAAAGATATTTAAGTTTAGAAAAATTGCATGAATATACCAAAAAAATTTAACCTTTGCAAAAATGTCATTGCCATATGAAAAATAGCAAAGAGGGGAGAAAGGGTTACTTTTGCAAAAATGTCATGGCAATGTGTTTATGGATGGATCAGACAAATCCAACTTTGAGCAATAGAAAACTGTTTGGTTAGCTAGATGGCATCATGGCAATGTGCTTATGGACAAAGTGATAATCAAGATAAATTTTTTTTTTTACATCAATAAAATGATCAACTTTTTATGGTGGGGTCATGTGCACGGGCACAATTAGCGCATCACATTTTCTTTAAGCTGAATTGATTTTTTTAATGTCTTTTGGCGAGTGAAGATGCTAATTTTTTCATAAAAAATCAGTTATGGAATGATTTGCTTCTATTACATTTTAGTACTTTTGACATTTATGGGGCTGATTTAGGGGATGATTGAGCAAGCAAATTATGTACGAAGATTTTTTGAAGGAGAAAGCGAAGAGGGAGCATGAGCTATTGGAGATCTTGAAATCATCGAAGAAGATGAACGTGATGATGAGGAAGCAATCGTCATTCGAGATTGCGTTCCATATGTAAGCCAACTAAGTTGAATCAATTTTGATCGAATAGAAGAAGGCACATCTATAATCTATTCAACTCTGTTAGCATTTATTTTGTTGTGGCCGGAATTTGATTTTGCTAAAGCTGTTACAGCTCAGCTCAAGCTTGCTTAAGCTTGTTTGAGAAGCTGCAAGTGGCATAACATAATTGATAGATTACATAGGTCTCATATTGTATAGTGGGCTAAAAGCCCATTAAGGCTCAATACCTTTGTAACATATATATATGTTATATCAATGAATGGAAACCCTCAAGGAGGACATTACAATCAATCTCATAATCTCACATGGTATCACAGCCTAAGATCCAAAGACCCTAAATTTTTTTCTCTAAACCCTAGCCGCCACTCCTCTCTCTCCTCGCCGCCCTTTCTCTCTCTCTCTCCTCGCCGTCATCTCACCCACCCGCCTCGGCCACCCCTCCTACCGTCGGCCTCCCCATCCCCTTGCCGCCGACCACTCTCTCTCATATCTCTCTCTATCATCCTCGTCACAATGACTACCGAACCCACCGCCACCAAATCACCATTCCATTCCGCCCTAACCATCTCCAATATCAAAAATTGCATCCCTATCATTCTTGATCATGAATCCAGTACCTACACCATGTGGTCGCACCTCTTCACGACCCATGTTAAGGCTCATAAAGTCCTCCACCACATTGACTCCTCCGTCAAACGCCCTGAAAGCGAAGACGATGATCTCTTCGCTCAACTTGACACCATTGTCCTTCAATGGATCTTCAACACCATCTCAAAAGATCTATTAACCACCATACTCGACCCCAAAGACTCCGCCTTGAATGCTTGGAAGAAACTTCAGGATATCTTTCAAGACAACAAGTCCACCCGTGCTGTCTATCTCGAGCACGAATTCTCAAGTTGCAAGCTTTCTTCTTTTCCGTCGATATCTGCCTACTGTCGGCACACCAAGACCCTGGCCGATAATCTCGACGCCGTCGACTCCAAACCCAGCGCTACCCGTCTCGTCCTCCAGGTACTCTCAGGCCTCCCTTCTGAATACAATGCTGCTGCTACTCATATACAGCAGACAGAACCTCTCCCTACGTTCAAGAAGACCCGGTCTCAACTGATCCTGGAGGAGACTCGCCTTCAACGTCAGACAACCGACGCCGCCAAAGACAAGACGACGTTGGTCTCATCCAGTGACATCATCGAGCAGCTTGCCCTCCAGCCCAGCCGCAGCAATGACCAACAGGGACCAAGGGGCGGCGGCCGCAGCAATGGCCGCCCGCAACATTTTGATCCCCGCTACCCCTCTTGGTACCCCAACCCTGGCTACCCTCCTTGGATGCCCTATGGCTACCCCGGTGCGTCATTTCGTGGACCAGCCCCGTATCCCAACCGTCAGCAGGGCTTGTTGGGTCCTGCTCCCCGCCCGTCGTCTGATCAGGCATACCCGACTGATGTGCACAATGCCTTCTCCTCAATGCAGCTGACACCCCCTGGCGCCGCTTGGTACATGGACACTGGCGCTACCTCTCATATGACGAACTCCTCAGGTACTCTCTTATCTCTTTCTTTTAAGGGTCCTGCTCATTCTATTATCGTCGGCAACGGTGGTCATCTTGCTACTTTGGGCATTGGCCACACCACATTACCAACCCCTACCAACCCTTTGCACCTCAACAACGTCCTTGTTCCCCCAAACTTGTTAGAAACCTTATCTCTGTCCGTCGGTTCACCACTGACAATAATGTTTCTCTTGTGTTTGATCCGTTTGGTTTCTTTGTGAATGATCTTACTACGGGGGTTACTCGCCTGAGATGTAATAGCACCGGGGAGCTCTATCTTGTGTCGTCGCCCTCACCATCCAGCCCGTCAAGTCCAGTCGCCCTCTCGGCATCATCATCCAGTCTTTGGCATGCACGCCTTGGTCATCCCAGTCCTGCAGTTTTAGATTTACTTCGTTCTAAGAGTCTTGTCCAATGTAATAAAGAGCATCGCTCTAGTTTATGTTCGTCTTGTCAGTTAGGCAAGCATGCCAGACTTCCTTTTCAGCGATCTTTAAACACTACATTTGCACCTTTTGATATTATTTATAGTGATATTTGGACATCTCTTGTGCCTAGCAAGGAGGGTCATAAGTATTACCTCTTGTTTCTGGATGATCATACACATTTCTTATGGGTTTTCCCTCTGCACTTTAAATCTCAAGTGTTCCCTATCTTTGCCAAATTCCACGCTTACATCAAAACACAGTTTCACACCTCTGTCAAGTGTTTCCAATGCGACAATGGCCGCGAATTTGACAACAAAGATTTTCACACTTTCTTTAATACCAATGGGATCTCCTATCGCTTGTCCTACCCCTACACCTCTCAACAAAATGGCAAGGCCGAACGAATCATCCGAACCATTACCAATATGATGCGCACTCTCCTCTTCCACGCATCCATTTCCCTCCTTTATTGGTCTTACGCCTTGGCCACCACTTGCTACCTCCTCAACATTCTCCGTTCCACCACCCTCAATCATCGCTCACCGTTTCAGGCACTGTATTACACTTTGCCCATATATGATCACCTTCGTACCTTTGGTTGCTTGTGCTTCCCTAATCAGTCATCCACCGCCCCCCACAAGCTTCACCCACGCTCCACCCCTTGTGTCTTTCTTGGCTACCCGTATGATCATTGCGGTTACATTTGCCTTGATATCAAGACTCACAGGATCATTCTCTCACGTCATGTCACCTTTGATGAGTCGCGATTTCCTTTCACGTCTCTCACACCCCCTGTGTCGTCGACAGAGTCGGAGTCACCATTCCCTCACTTCATTCTTCCCCAGAGCTCTTCCGGTGCTCCTGCGTCTCCCCCTCCCCCACCTCCCCCACCACCCTCTACCACCAGACCACACACCCGCAGCGTATCCGGTGTCTTCAGACCCCGTCAGATCATCTCCATGACCACCGACCATCACCCCGCTATCCACCTCCCATCACCTAGCCCAAAAACCTCGCCTCACCTACGTGCGGCGGCCGCCGCAGGGCATGCGGCGCCCGCCCCAACCCTCAAAGCTGCGCCCGCCGCACATATCCCCTCCCTGGCGACGGCCGCCGCAAGTCATGCGGTGCTCGCCGCAACCCTAGCCGCATTTGATCCGCCCGCTGCCTCTTCCCTTGGCTTAGCCCCTCTTGCCCCCGTCCTTTCCGCCTCCCATTCACCCTCTGCCTCCACCCAGACCTCCCTCTCCCCCGTTCCCACCTCCCACAAAACAGCCCTCCTCGACCCAAATTAGCAGGCGGCTATGCTCAACGAATACAAGGCCCTTACGAAGAATGGTACTTGAGTTCTTGTTCCTCGCCCTCCTGAGGCGAACGTCATTCGTTGTATGTGGCTCTTTCGTCACAAGTTCCGCTCTGATGGGACGTTGGAGCGCTACAAGGCCCGTCTGGTGGTGAACGGTAGATCTCAGCAGGCAAGTATTGATTGTGATGAGACCTTTAGCTCTGTGGTCAAGCCTGCCACTATCCGAGTAGTCCTGAGTCTAGCTCTGTCGCGCAACTGGGCCATCCATCAGTTAGATGTCAAGAACGCCTTTCTGCATGGTCATCTGAACAAGACAGTTTACATGTTTCAGCCACCGGGGTTTGCTGATGCTGAGCGTCCAAAGCATGTCTGTCTTCTCAAGCGTTCTCTATATGGTCTGAAATAGGCTCCGCGGGCGTGGTTCCAGCGTTTTGCCTCTCATCTGCTACGTTTGGGTTTCACTGGCAGCCGTTCGGACACGTCTCTATTTATCTATCGCAGAGGCTCAGACTTGGCATTCCTTCTGCTTTATGTTGACGACATCATTCTCACCGCCTCTTCTGATGCTCTTTGGACGTCTATTATCTCGCAGTTGAGTGCGGAATTTGCCATGTCTTATCTGGGTCAGCTGTCTTACTTCTTGGGAGTTGCTGTTCAACGGCATGCGTCTGGTTTGTTTCTCTCACAAAGTAAGTATGCTGTTGAGATTGTTGCTCGGGCCAAGTTGGTCAACTGTAATCCCGTCGCGACCCCAGTCGATACATCCAACAAGCTCAGTGCTCATTCTGGTCCTTTGGTTGACGATCCAACACTGTACAGGAGCCTCGCTGGTGCTCTTTAGTATCTCACTTTCACCAGGCCTGATATCAGTTACGTCGTTCAGCAGATCTGCTTGTTCATGCATGCCCCTAGGGAACCTCACTTTCAGGCTTTGAAGCGGATCCTTCGGTACATCAGCGGCACCCTCGAGCGCGGCACTACCATCACTCATTCCTCTAAACTTGATCTTGTGGCTTACACTGATGCGGATTGGGGTGGTTGTCCGTACACACGTCGCTCCACGTCTGGTTACTGTGTCTTCCTCAATGACACTCTTGTGTCTTGGTCAGCCAAGCGTCAGTCCGTCGTGTCTCGCTCCAGCGCTGAAGCCGAATACAGGGGTGTTGCCAACGTTGTCTCCGAGTGCTCTTGGCTCCGCAATCTCCTGCTTGAGCTACGTTGCCCCCTGCAAAAGACCACTCTGGTCTACACTGACAATGTCTCCGCCGTCTACCTGGCTAGCAACCCAGTCCAGCATCAACGCACGAAGCACATTGAGCTTGATCTCCACTTCGTCAGGGACAAGGTTGCCATTGGACATGTCCGCGTTCTACATGTCCCGTCCTCTTATCAGTACGCTGATATATTCACCAAGGGTTTACCTAGACAGTTGTTCATTGATTTTCATTCCAGTCTCACTGTACGGACCCCTCCCATTTCGACTGCGGGGGTTTGATAGATTACATAGGTCTCATATTGTATAGTGGGCTAAAAGCCCATTAAAGCCCAATACCTTTGTAACATATATATATATGTTATATCAATGAATGGAAACCCTCAAGGAGGACATTACAATCAATCTCATAATCTCACAATAATATGTAACTACCTTCCCACTTGACTACACGCATAGCTTCCTCATCCTCTATAAATACCAACACCTACATTATATTGAACTGTTTTACAAAGTAATAAAATTCCGAATTCTGAGAGTTCTATTTTCTTCCCCTTTCTTCAACGTGAGTGTTATTGAGTGTTGTGTTTCTATTTTAGATTGAATTGATCAATATGGTATCAGAGCATATGGTCGTCATTCGATCGTTTGTGTTTGCTTCGACATTTATGATCTCTGGTATGTGATATGTGTCTCAATCGGTGATCTGTTCGCCATTTGAAGTGGTTAGTTGCGATCTGTGATCTCTTGCAAATTTTGCTTCAAGAATGGCGACACCGAGCATCTCTGATGATCATTCCTCACAATCGACTGAGAGGCGTCGTCGTGGAGAGATGATTACAACAATGGATCTGCAAAATCCATTGTTCATTCATCCATCAGATAATTCAGGTATCCTTCTTACCTCGATTCAGTTAACTGGAGATAATTTTCGTAGATGGAAGAAGGCAGTCATGAAAGGTATGTCGGTGAAGAACAAAGTAGGATTTTTTGATGGTTCAGTAGTTGAACCCTCTGAGAATTCTCCTCTGTGGAGTCAATGTAACGATATGGTATGCTCATGGATCTTGAACACAATGTCTAAGGAAATCTATGCAACTCTTGATGAGTTTGATACTGCAAAGCAAATGTGGGATGACCTACATGAGAGCTTTGGCCAGCGAAATGGACCTCTCTTGTTCCAATTAAAGAAAGAGCTCCAAGATTGTGTGCAAAAGAACTCTAGTGTTATTGAGTATTTTACGAAACTGAAGGGAAACTGGCAGCAGTTGTCTGGACTGTGTCCTCCCCTCAGGTGCACTTGTGGAAAGTGTGAATGCAACTTGAATGAGAGAATTGAGACTGCTGAGAATGAGGAAAAGCTCTTAAAGTTTCTAATGGGATTGAATGAACATTATGAATCTGCTAGAAGGCAATTTCTCTTGAACTCTCCATTGCCAACATTCAACTATGTTCATTCCTTGTTGATTCAAGATGAATCAAGCAAGAAATGGTCTGATACAGCATCATCATCAACTGACGCCACAACAGTGTTCAACAAGAAAAATGGCACTACAAAAAAAAATTGCTTTTGCTACCGAAAATAGAAACGGCAAAGATTTCCCGTCACAAATGAGGGGGGGTTTACAACGGTTGTGCTACGGCGTTCACAAATTGGCGTAGCCCTTGCTACCTTTTGCAACGACGAGATGTTGCCATCGCTAATCGGTAATAAAACACGTAGAACAAATCCCTTTTTAACTCGTTGGAACCCTAAAACTTCTACCTCTCTCTTCCGCCACTTCTATCTCCTTCGTTTACCTTCTTCCATATCTACTAGTGAAGGATTCATTGTTCCTCTGCCTTCTTTCAAAACTCGATACCCTTCACATCGATTCCCTTCCTCACCACATCAATATCGCACACCTCGTCTCCAGCATCGCAACCGTCCCATGTCCCATAGGCGGCTGTAACTAGACATGCCCACGGGTCACGGGTCGGGCGGGTCGACCCGTGACCCGCCGGGTCAGGGTCCACGGGTCCAAGGGTCGGCTCGGGTTGAGGGTCAGGGTTAGGGTCGGGGAAAAGATAACCCGTGACCCGGCGGGTCCGACCCGGTTCAACCCGTCAGGTAAACCCGCCATTTTAAAATATATTTTTTTTCAAAAAATTTATTTTTAATAAAATAAATTTATAATTATTATGTATATTATATAAATTATGCTTAGAATAATTCATAATATTACATAATGTAATATGCAATGACAATGTGAGACTTAGCACTCCCATGCTTCTCATTTTATAGACTTAGCACCCCCCCTTTCCTCTAGTTTTCAATGTGGGACAAGAACAAGGGTAGAAACTAGAAACTATACCATGTCTTCAATCTCTACCATTCGGATTTTAATGTCAATCCATACTTATAAATTTTTATCATATACAAACACTAGTACTATATTTTATATAAATATTATTTTTTTTTAAAAAAATTTTACCTATCAATTATGAAAGAAATAACGAACGGGTAACAAGAAAGTGTGAAGTTCAACAATATACCTTAAACATTTGTGTTATTTGGTGGATATCCACTATTAAATCATTCTATATCATTCTATATGATACTAAGTTAGGAGTCTTTATGATATAATTTCAAATAATACAAATATTGTTATTGATAAAGCTGTTACACTTGTATAGTATCCTTAATGTCGAGTTTTTGTTTATTTTCAAAATGATATAGAACTTCGGATTTTCAAACACAAGAATGAAATATAATATTGGCAATACTTTTTAAATGTGTCTTTTCATGTACGTCATAACAAGCAACCCAAGTATGTAATTCTAATAACATCACCATTAAGTGTATACACAACATGTGGCTAATTCAACTTTAAACGAGAAAGTTTAACATATCTATATGAAGAAGAACCTAGATTTGAAATCATTGATCAAGAAATTAACATAATAGTGCAAGTAAAATAAAATACTTATGATTGATTAATGGATCAACACAACTATCAATTAAATTAAATAGAAAGATTAATCCAACATAACTTGATATATTGTATCATGATGTTTCATCGATCACCATGTGTTATTCATTTCATTAAATCCTAAGAGGTAAACACTTTAATTATATTATTATATGTTACATCATATAATCCAAAGACTTAAATTACATTATATTCCACCATATAATCCAAAGACTTTAATTACATTACATTTTACATCATATACTTAAATATCAATTTCTCACATTTTCTTTCATATCTCATATTTCTGTCCCACATCGAAAGTGGGATACATACCTCTATTTTCTCTATATATAGATCCTCATACCCTACTTGTCATTCCCACAATCCAACATTTTCTTTCCCACATCTAAAGTGTGATGTGATGAAATGATGGGAGTGGAATGAAGATATCTGTATATATCTTCCCACATACCATGTTTTGTCAACCTTAAATCTTTTCATTTCGAAAGTGTGGAAAAGACTTGATTTGAGTTTTATTTTGGGTTTAAAACAATTTTTTTTTTAAAAAAAATGGTTGACCCGGCGGATCGACCCGCAAAACTCGTTGGGTACCCGATTTGGTGCCACGTGGCCGACCTGGCAGTCCGACCCGCTGACCCGCCGGGTCACCCAACCCGCCGACCCGTCCCAACCCCGAGTCAGGGTTAGGGTCACCCTCCCCGGGTTGTCGACCCGGCATGTCCGACCCGTCGACCAGGCGGGTTGGACCTGTGGTCGTGTCTAGCTGTAGCCCTCTCTTTGCTCACTCCTCGCCGAAATGCCGAATCTAGGTAAGGCTTACACCTCCTCTTCGGTTGTGCCTATCGTCGCCGGTTCAATTTCTATTTCAGATCAGCTAGTCATTCATCTCCCTCCTGCTCTTTTTGATTTCAATGTTCTTGAAGGGATTCAAGCATCTCTTTCTCCCTAATTCATGACAGATTCTTCTTCCACGAACGAAACCCTAATTCAGATTCTTCGCTCTGATCGATTTGTCTGCTACAGGTTTGGTTGGAAGAAGCTTATTTCTTATCACAAATTGTTGTCTCCATATCGCAAGTTGCTCCTTCCCTGTAAGTGCCCTCTCTCTCTGTTCGTGCCTCTGATGTATCGCAAGTGGAGACTGGATTGGGGCTCTGAGATGCGTACATATATTGTTAACAGTTGTTGAATTTTGTCATATTTCTTTGCTTTTTTTTTGCTCATGTGAGTATTCTGGGTTGTACAAGTATAATATTAAATGCCTTAATTCTAGATTGTATATTAGTATATACCAATGAGTTTTGTGGATTGTACATTTATAAATATCAAATGCCTTAATTCTAGATTGTTGTTGTGACCATTTTGGATTGTGTATATATAAATATCAATTAAATGCCTAAATTCGGTTTTGGATGCTTATTACGTCAAACATAATCCATTATCAATTTCTAGGAAATAGAAATACAACACAATTTCAATGTGATGATCACTTGATCAACATTTGCATAGTTTCTAACATTTACTTTGTAGTTTAATATGGTGTTGGATCCACTAACTTACTTAAATTATAGGATAGGTATATAGAGGACCATTCATACAGCTCTTGAAGATCCATTGTATTTATATATTGATGCTTCTTGTTTGTGTTCAATTTTTCTTTAAAAAGCAATCAGTTGTGTGTTAATGGGTTTACTCTGGTGTTTTTCCATCTGTTTTTTTTATTTCATGTTTATTTGGACATAATCAGTTGGATAATTGAAATATACAAGGGGCCTTTTTTGTTTCTTCTTTGTGAAAGTACCAACTTGTTTTTGAAAAAAATAGAGTGATAGTTGGTGGTTTTCATCCTTTGATTTTAACACAAAGTAATCAAAAGCTTTGATAAGATGAATAATAAAAAAGCTTCTGGATAATGCAGAAAAATAAGGAAGAGAGTTCATTTAGTAGATACATATTGTACCATGTGTTGATAATGTCCATTTTAATATCCTAATCCTCTTAATTATTTACAGTTTCATACTTTCATTTTATTCTAGGAACTCGGATTAAGATTTCCATGTGCATATCATATCATATTGTACCACTCCGATTCATATTTATATGTGCTTTAATTTGTTTCTCCTTTAACTAACAAGGAAGGGGCCTGGGTTTAAGTGCATCACCTTATAGCTTGTTTCAGGGTGTTGTTAGATATGATTGATAGTTCATTGTGTTGTCTCCCAATCTATTCCTTTCTTAAAAGTGAGCTTTTATTCCCTTAGGTTGAGATTTTACTGAATTTTCTAAATGATTTTGGGGTTGTTTTGAATCCTCAACAAGGGCTTTACTTATAGTTATAGTCGTAGCTACTGTGAGCTGGGTTGGTTTTTGTTGGTGTTGTGTCCCTGCTCCTTCCTGCACATGGGATGATCTTTTGATGCTTTTATGGTGTGGGATTGGAGCAATTTCGGAGCCTCGAAAGGGACCTTTTGTTGGGTTGTTGCTGCTGCGTCTTGAGGGGAAGATTGGAAGCCCTTCTTTTGCTTTCTTGTGTGACCTGATATGTGGAAGATTAGAAGCCCTTCTTTTGCTGACTATATATCTATGTTTTGGTGGCATGCTTCTTTTTATTCGTGATAAATTCCATGAACTTTTTATATTAATATGAAAAATAATGCATTCGAAATTCTTTTATGATGCTATAATATGGTTTCTTATCTGTAAATTTTGAATTGTAGGATTAGTAAATTCTCAAGTTAGATTGAGCCAACTCTAAGTGCAGAAGTTGAGTTGATTTCGACAATAGAACAGAGAAAAGCTTGGAAAAAACCACCGATCCAAATGGAGTTTCCGGTAACTTATTAGAGAGTTTGGTATCTTTGAGTTAACTACCTCCATGGAATGCATGGTGTTTGGTATCTTGTAATTAGTTTTTAATGATAACTAGTTATCACAATTGTAGCTACTCTTTAAATTTTACATTATCATTTGCTTGCTGACTAGTGTAGTTGAAAACCATTATAGACTTGTAGTCATTCCTTTCAATCTAGATGGATAGCACTGGCATGAACCAATTTATATTTGATGTGTGACTATATTTAACATGTTTCCTTAAAGCATTTGGTTTTCTGTTATAGCCTGCATCAAGTGTTCATCGAAAAAGTTTATTGGAGATGGAGTTCGAATCTTATTATCAGATTGCTCAGAAGATTCAGCAGGACAACTGACAAAGAGGGACACATTTGGAACTTAGATAATTGTTTTTGTTTATTCCGAAATGTAAATCTTAAGATCATCTTCTTTAGGTTATGTATGTTCATGAAATGATTTTATGTTTTCATTGAAGTTGTGGAATGCTCTATTGATGTATAAAAGTTGTTGATTCGAATCTTTTGTAGAATAATAATGTTTGGTTATTGGAATTGGTATTCAATTAGGCCTTTGAATATTAGTAGACCGATCTAGCAGGTGAAATGATACATTTAGGTCAATGGTGGTGGCAACTATGGCGTTGCTATGAATAAAGTTGGAAATTTAACTTTAGCAACGGCAAAATTGCCGTCGCAAAAGGGAGCAAAATTAGCCAAAAAATGGGGTTTATTTTGTGACGGTCTCTGCCGTCGCAAAAGAGTATTTGCTACCCTAGGGCTAGCGACCGTTGATTTGCCGTCGCAAAGCCGTCACAAATATTTTATGGCGACGGCAAACCTACTATTTGCCATGGAATTAAGCCGTTAATAAAGCCATTTTTTTTTGTAGTGTGGAGAGCAACCCAGGAAGAAGAAATGCACCCATTGTGAAGGAAACCATCCCACTGAGAAGTGTTGGGAGGTTATTGGCTATCCCAGTTGGCATTCTAAGAACAAGATCAAGCCACAGATTCCAAAGGTTGGACAGGACTCCAAGAAGAATGGAACTGGAGGATATAAGGCCAATGCTGTAATTGAGAAAGCTCCAGAAACCTCAGGCAACATGGTGCAACCTTTCACTCCAGATCAACAAAAGATGGTGATGTCTTTCTTTCAGATGATGACTTAGTCTCACCCTGAACAGTAAGCTCATGATGTCATTGCATGCACTCTCTTCTATGTCATTGCATGCACTCTCTTCTGTGGTATAGTATCTCCTCTTACAAATAGTTGGCTTCTATATAGTGGTGCAAACTTTCATATGACCTGCAATCTAAAATCTCTTACCAATGTTGTCCCAATGACCTCTCCCTCAAAGATACACTTTCCTGATAGGCACACAAGTAGCACTACTCATTCTGGTAATGTACACTTAACCCCCTCCTTGACATTGACAAATGTGTTGTACATCCCTTATTTCAAACTTAATCTTGTCTCCCTAACAACACTTGTCAGAACCATGCATTTTCACATTAACCTTAGACCTCTTATTTGCCTGATTCAAGATCTTGTAAGGAGGAGGAACATTGCAGCTGGTAGAGACATTGATGGACTGTACCACTTAATCTCTGAACAAGATATCCCTCGGCTCATCAAAGAGTCTCAGGAACTCGAGCAAGCTCATGGCACATTCTGTGCAACCACGCCTATTCTACCTATGTTTCTTCCTAAATCTAGTTGTAAGTCTGATGTTAATGCCCTCTAGCATCTCAGACTAGGCCATGCTCCTATTGAAAAACTTCTCCATGTACCTAACATTGCATCCAGTATGAATAAAGCCTCTGATCATACTTGTGCTATTTGTCCTCTTGCTAAACAAAGTAGAAATGTCTTCAACAAAAGTACATCTCATGCTAGCAACATTTTTGAACTTGTACATTGTGATCTTTGGGGCCCCTATGAAACCCAAACTTATAATGGCAAAAAGTACTTTCTCACTATTGTTGATGATAAGAGTAGAAGTGTTTGGGCTCATCTGTTGTCATCTAAGTCTGAAACACCTTCTGTCTTGCAAGATTTCATACTGGAAATGGAAAAGCGATTTTCTGTTTCTATTAAAACTCTTAGAACAGATCAGGGTACTCAGTTTTTCAATCATGATTTACAAAACTTTCTCACTTCAAAAGGCATTATCCACGAGAGCTCTTGCACTGCCACCCCTCAACAAAATGGCCGAGTGGAAAGGAAACATAGATATATTCTAGAGATAGCTCGTGCTATTAGATTTCATTCATCTCTTTGGTTATCCTTTTGGGTTCAAGGGATACAAAGTTTATAATTTGCAAGATAAAAAATGTTACATTAGGAGAGATGTAAACTTTGTTGAAGATTATTTCCCCTTTTCTTCTTCTAACCCACATCAGATACCCTCTTCTGTCACACCTACGCCATCCTCTGGTGTTCCTCAAGCTACATTTGTAGATGACTGGCCTTTTGTCCCACTTGACTGCCTTAAGCAACCCTCCCTTCCCTCACTAGATCCAGTCACCACTACTGAATCTATGGATGATTACTCTCAATCACCTATACCATGCACCCACATTTGATGTAATTACCACCCCAAAACAAATTGCTCAACCATAACAAACTGCTCAACCAAAACAAATAGCTCCTACCAGACAGTCCACCAGAAATCCCAAACCTCCTACCTGGTTGAAAGATTATGTGTGTACTGTCCATCAAGCATCTACCTATGCACAAGACTCCTCTTACAGTAAGCTTACCTCACCTTATCCTATCTATTCTTTTATCTCTTACCATGACTGTCCTACTGCCTATACAACTTTCATTGCCAACAACGCATCACTATCTGAACCTTCTACTGTAAAGGAGGCTCTACACTCTAAAGAGTGGTGCCAAGCAATGCTTACTGAGTTGAGAGCTCTTGAAAGTACCAGTACATGGACTCTTGTGCCTAGACCTGAGCATCAATCTGCGGTAACTTACAAATGGCTCTTCAAACTCAAACTGAAGGTTGATGGGTCATTAGATAGACACAAAGCCAGGCTTGTGGCTCGTGGTTTTAGTCAAGTTGAGGGCATTGACTATAGTGAGACATTTGCACCAGTGGCAAAAATGATCTCTGTCAGGACCTTACTTTTTGTTGTTGCAACTCAGGATTGGCACATCTCTCAACTGGATGTCACAAATGCATTCTTGCATGATGACTTAGAAGAAGAGGTCTTCATGGAGCTACCACCTGCCTATTGTTCTCTCAAGTCACTACAACCTGATGTTCAAGGGGAGTGTGAGAGTAAGAAGCATCAAGCTGTGGAAGACATGGTGTGCAAATTGCAGAAATCACTCTATGGTTTGAAGCAAGCACCACGACAATGGTTTGCAAAGTTCTCTGAGGCTGTGATGTCTGCAGAATTTGTGCAATCTGAGTATGATCACTCAATGTTTGTCAAGAAAAGAGGCAACACAATCACAGCTTTATTGGTGTATGTGGATGACATGATCATCACATGGAATGATACGGGTGAGATAAGCAAACTCAAGACTCATCTGCATAAGCATTTTCAAATGAAGGAATTGGGTGAGCTTAGGTATTTTCTGGGCATAGAAGTTGAGAGAAATGATCAAGGAATATTTCTAAATCAAAGAAAGTATGCTCTTGAGTTGTTGGCTGAGACAGGAATGACTGATTCCAAACCAGTAGCAACTCCATTAGATCCTAGAGTCAAGCTCAATCTGGAAGGAAGTAGAGAGGATGTAGATCCTATAGCCTATAGAAGACTTGTAGGGAAATTGATATACTTAACCATCACAAGACCTGACTTGTGCTATGTTGTACAGATGCTCAGTCAATTCATGCACTCTTCAAGCATGGATCACTGGCAAGCTGCTAAACATGTTCTGAGGTATCTTAAGAAAGCTCCAGGACAAGGGCTTCTACTTGCAAGAGAGAATACACTGCAGATGAGAGCCTTCTATGATGCTGACTCGCAAAGTTGCCCAATGACCAGAAAGTCTCTCACTGGATTTTGCATTTTGCTGGGTAAGTCCTTAATTTCCTAGAGGCAAAGAAGCAATCCTATGTGGCTATGTCAATAGCCGAAGCAGAATACAGGGCAATGGCTATGACATGTAGTGAAGTAACTTGGCTTGTAAATCTATTGCTTGATTTGGGAGTTACTATGGAGCCAATACAACTGCACTGCAACAACCAATCAGCCTTGCATATTGCAAAAAATCATTTATATCATGAGAGAACTAAGCACATAGAAGGTGACTTCCACATCGTTAGAAACAAGGCTCTAAGGAAGGAAATCACTCTGGGCTACATTTCCATAAAAGAGCAACCGGTAGATATATTCACAAAGACCGTAAATCAGGATGCTTATGAAAAGATGATGATCAAGTTAGGAGTTGTGAATAGATTCAAACTCTTAACTTGAGGGGGAGTGTTGAAGCTGTTACAGCTCAGCTCAAGCTTGCTTAAGCTTGTTTGAGAAGCTGCAAGTGGCATAACAGAATATGTAACTACCTTCCCACTTGCCTACACGCATAGCTTCCTCATCCTCTATAAATACCAACACCTACATTGTATTGAACTGTTTTACAAAGTAATAAAATTCCGAATTCTGAGAGTTCTGTTTTCTTCCCCTTTCTTCAACCTGAGTGTTCTTGAGTGTTGTGTTTCTGTTTTAGATTGAATTGATCAATAGATTTTGTCAAGCGACCAAGTCTCTCATCTGGTTTCAATAACTTTAAACCAGGTTCATATGTCCATCAATTTTTTTTGAGGAACTAATGAATTTTTACCCTAAATCAGTTTCCCATCCTCAATCCTTCTTTTTGCAAGTTATTGACAACATGGGTAGAGTCTGTACATTTCATATAAAGATCCGTTCTTTTTCATACTAGATTTTAACTAATTGGTCTCCTTCATTTCTGGTATCTTTAGTTGTGGATGTGTATATCATCACGATTTGATAAGAAATTGATTCTATAAATCGGTATAAGCCTTTTTTTGTTCGTTGTCTGGTTATTTGAGTCACTAGAAAACACCCTCTCGATCTAGCCGGGGCAAGGGTGCGTACAATTCGACCCCCTAGACCCTGCTCTAAATGGGACATACTAGGCTTGTTGTTGTTGTTGGTATAAGCCTTTTTTTGAAAGACTGAGTATAGTTCAGTGGATTCGAAATCTCTTCTCCTATTGTCAAATAAAGTCTATTTAATGGAACATTATATTTTATTTAAAATAATATTTTGTTTATGTTCAAGATATGCAAAGTTTAGGGTAAAGGATGGGTAGTCAAAATTTGGATGATAAATTGGGTTAAGCAAATTTGACTCATATGAGATGGACTATTCTGAAACAAAGAAGAACATATATATATGTTTAAAAAGTTGTTGTATGTGTTGTTGCTCTCAAGTTATTTAAAAAGTTATGCTCTTTGTTAGTTTTGTATGTTCTTGCTGATTTATGCTCTATCAAAACATATGTTTAAAAAGCCAACTTAATACCTAAATAATACTGTTAAAAAAATCTCACCACAACAGAAATTTGTATTCAACTGAATTTGCAATATTATTCATTACAACTTTACGGTTGAATTTGCAATATTCTCTAGTTGTAAGGATTTTATTCATTACAAAACTTGAAATCTGTATTTAGATGTATATTTAGTCGTGTATATGTATTCTCAAGCGTTTTATTACCTTTATTCTCTGTTATTAGTTTATTTTGTGGTTTTAAAAGATTGATTTATTAATGGGTTATGCTACTTACTTATTTTCAGGGGAATTGCGTGTTTAAAAGATGGAGACAAAATGAAGTGATGGATTATGGAGTGTGATAACTCCACTACCTTGATGAAAATCGGAAATGGTTTCAAAGGCTTTGACACACAACTTGTGTCAAAAGTCTTGAAGCTACAACTGTGTTGATGAAACACAAAACATGTATTATGTGCATCTTATTTCCGGATGTTATTATATGTTATTATTATTAAATATATTTCTAGATACTATTATATATTATGCACTAACATATGCAACAAGATTTTTGAATGAAATCTCCTTCCTTAAGCTAAAAGATATGGAGATCGAATCTGGTGAATCATGGCTTCCGAGTTTCCCCCAATAGAAGATTGTGAAGATTTCCATGATCTGTTCTAACCGTTGGGAAAAGATTCTTCCTTCAATTGGCACCGATTTGATCAAGTATAAAAGGAGATGAAGAAGAGAGAGAGGACTAACGTATACTCACGAATATCGACGCTCCACATTGCACACTCAGCCCTCAGTTTACGATCTCTCTTCAGTGTGTTCTCTCTGCTTGTTCTTAAGAGTCTTATATTTTGTTTCAGAGCATTTGAGAGTTACACAGTGAGCGTATATGATATATTTCGAGTGAGTGTTGTACTCGATAGTTTATAACTTAGGAAGTGGACACTAGGCGTTTGATTCACGAAGTGTAAGAGGATTGTACTAGATAGCTGAGAGAGGTGGGGCTCTTCTAGATTGGTCTAGGACTCCAAGGGAACGTGAGTTGACTAGATTGCAATTGTATAGGAGAGAGGCTTCTCGGTAAGCTATTAGGATCCTAAGTCTTGTAAATCAATAAAGCCGGTTGAATCATAGGGTTGTGGAAGAACCCTAGGCGGGGACGTAGGCCAAGTTCGTGCCGAACCTCGTTAACAATTCGTTGCGTCCTTTACTTATTGTTTTACCATATTTCCGCACTTGTTTCGAATTGTATAACTCTTTTGTGATTCAGGTTTTCCAGAAGAAAGAATTACGTCTAATCTCAAAGGGTTTTGCAAGCATTTCAAAAGTCTTGAGATTATCTGCGAAAAGTTGACATACTCTATTCAACCTCCCTTCTAGAGTATCTTTATATTACATTGTTATACACTATCGAACCTTCAATTGGTATTAGATCTTTACTCACTGCTTTTGATCTAACAATCTTGTGAGTTTTGATCATGTCTGGTGAAGCAAGCGGAGGATTTGCACAAGGGAGGTCTACCAGTAGACCACCACTCTTTGTAGGAAACAACTTCGTCCACTGGAGATCCTTGATGAAAATGTTCATTATAGATCAAGATCTGGAACTTTGGAACATTATAGAGAATGGTCCGAAGGTTCCAGAGAAAGACGGACCAAATGGAACCAAAGTTGCGAAGACTGAGGCTGAATACATCCAAGCGGATCTTGAACTCGTCTCTAAAAACTACATGGCCATTAACTTACTATATTGTGGTCTTAGTACTGATGAGTTTAATCGTATTTCATCTTGTATGTCAGCTAAAGAGATTTGGGATAAGCTAGTTGTTACCTACGAAGGAACCAGTCAAGTGAAGGACACCAAGATCAGTATCTTCGTTCGAAAGTATGAAATTTTCAAAATAAAGCCTGATGAGTCTATCAAGGCCATGTTTACACGGTTCACGGAAATCACCAACAACCTTGACTCTCTCGGCAAGACCTTTAAGAACGTTGAGAAAGTGAGGAAGATATTAAGGTGCCTCCCAAACGACAAATGGGGCCCTAAAGTGATAGCCATAAAGGAAGCCCAAGATCTCACCACTCTACCCCTTGATGACTTGCTTGGGAAGCTGATCACACATGAGATGATTCTCAATGAAGATGATGGAGAACTCCCAGCAAGCACTAAGAACTTGGCGCTCAAGTCTAAGAAGGATGAGCCCAAAGATGTGTCTGATTCTGAAGATGAGGATGACGATGAGGATGATCCTTTTTCTCTTATCACAAGAGGCCTTTCTCGAATCATCAAAATGAAGAAGCAATTCAACAACAAGGATGGATAAGAGTCTTCTAAATTTCAAGGTAAGTCTCAATACAACAAATATGACAAGAAGACTAAACCTTTGTCTTGTTTTGAATGTGGTGAAATGGACCATCTTGTGAAAGACCTCCCTCAAAAGACGAAGAGCCAGTCCAAGAAAGGTGATAGATGGAAAAAGAAAGCCATGGTGGCAACTTGGAGCGATTCTGACACAGACTCCGATGATGAGAAGGCCAATGTATGTCTTATGGCCTCAGGAGATAAATCCCACGATGAGAAGCTTGAGGAGATCACCAAGGTGAAAGAGCAAAAATGGATTATTGATAGTGGATGCTCGAGACATATGAGTGGGAAGAGGTCTCTCTTCCATGATCTAAAGAAGCAATCCACTGGAACAATCACTCTTGGTGACAAAGGAAAGTGTGACATCGTTGGTATTGGTAGTGTTGGGAGTGATCCTAACCATAGTATTAAAAATGTTTATCTTGTTAATGATTTGAAGTATAATTTGCTTAGTGTTTCTCAACTATGTGATAGTGGTAATAATGTTGGATTTAACAAGAAAAGATGTCTAGTACGCAGATAAGATACATGTGAAGTAGTTCCAACTGCATATCGTTATAACAACATCTATGTTGTGAATGCTGAGCAAGTGGCACAAGGAAGCTTAACCTGTCTAAAGGCTTTCACGGACGATCCAAAGCTCTAGCACAGGAGACTCGGTCATGTGAGCCCACATACACTACAGAAGCTTGTGTCCAAATGACTTGTAAGAGGACTACCTGAGATGAACTTCAAAGGTATTGAGATGTGATACGTTTGGAATACCTGAGATAAACAAACACGTAGCTCTTTCAAACCCAAAAAGGTTGTAAGTTCTTCTAGACCCCTTGAACTTTTACATATGGATTTATGTGGTCCTATGCGAGTCAAATCTCCCAATGGTAAAAAGTACATGCTTGTTGTTGTTGATGATTTTTCGAGATATACTTGGGTTGCATTTTTAAAAGAAAAATTAGAGGCCTTATTTGAGTTTTCAAAACTTTGTAAGGAGTTGCAAACTTTAAGAAACGATCCCATAGTGTCAATTCGAAGTGATCATGGTAGGGAGTTTGATCAACTTCAGTTTGATTTGTTTTGTGCTAAATATGGCATCTCCCATAATTTTTCTGCTCCTGGGACACCTCAACAAAATGGGGTTGTGGAACGAAAGAACCGCACCCTAAAGGACATGGGCAAGACTATGCTTTTAGAAAATGCATTACCTAAAACCTATTGGGCTGAAGCTGTTAACACAGCTAACTATATTTTGAATCGTTGTCTTATTCGTTCCATCTTAAAGAAAACTCCTTATGAACTTTTCAAAGGCCGCAAACCACTTATATCATATTTTAAACCCTTTGGTTGTACTTGTTTTGTTCATAACAATGGAAAAGATAACCTTGGGAAATTTGATGCGCATAGTGATGAAAGTATATTTCTTGGCTACTCCACAAGTAGCAAAGCATATAGAATCTTCAACAAAAGGACCAAGTTGGTTGAGGAAAGTATGCATGTTATATTTGATGAATGAAATGACGGTTCTTTGAGTGAAAGTGCTGCAGATTTAGATCTTAACATCCATACAGAGAACGAGGATGGTGATGATGCTGCTACCAAGAACACAGAGAAGAGGAACATGCAGGATCAGATTCTCAACACTGAAGAATTGGCCCAAGGTGTTGAAACTTCGGCCAAAGCCTGATAGCATGCATTTAGGTAGGCATAATAGGTTGCATTTAGCTTAGTTAAGATGCATTTCATTGATGGATTAAGCACGATTTGCATATTAGTTATCTATGTTGTCGGAGTCGGAATCTACACGCTTTTATTGATTATTTCAGGTAATGGTGGATCCGAGGAGGAGACATGAGTTGATAACGCATTGGATGAGAATGTATAGTTGATCGAAGAAGCTTACATGAAGATCTCAAGAGGTCCTGAGAAGAAGAAGCGAGCCTAAACGAAGAACAAGTCTGCAGAAGTTGTCGCCAGACATGCTGAACTTGTTTTGCACTTTCTGGAGGCCTCGGTTGTCCGATCAACTATTATGACCATGCGTTGGAAAGCTCTTTCAGAGAGCTACAACTTTCATGTTGACGTCGAGAGCTGATTCAAAACAGATTTTCCGTGAAAGGCCTCTGGCTGCGACCGCAGCAATCATGCGGCGCCTGCGGCCAATCAATTTGCGGCGGCCGCAGCATCCATGTTGCGCCCGCAACATCGGTCGTCAGTGATCCGCAGCGTTTTGATTAAAAAAACCCTAGATGTCTTATTTTGTTTCATGGCCGACTTGGGTGTTTTTAGGCCGACTTTTAGTTAATTTTTACTTAACTTCTATTCTATTCTACTTTTCATCAGACAATTAGAGAGAGAGCGATGTTCGACATGGGCGACTAAACTCTTTTCGTTCTACTTGCAATTTGAAGCTTTATTTGGATTGATTGTGAGTTTCTGAATCTTGTTCTTTATTTCCTATATTGAATGCTTAAACTTCTTTGTGCTTGATTGTTTATTGTTTTGTTCTATCTTGTTTGGCCAACTAGTTAGATCAATTCAATTGCTAGGGTTTTGTAGATTCCTGATTGCGAACCTTAACCCAAGTGGCAAACTTATCCCTTTAGGGCTGATTGAACTAATTGGATGGGTAGGAAGTTGGATGTGTTGTTAAATCCCTCTTTAGGGACTGCAAATACCTTGGTTAATCTCTGAACTTAAAGCTATCAATTGGGTTAAATCCTTCTTTAGGGACTGTTTGATTGATAAGGGTTTCTAGGACTGATTGGACTAGTAACTATATTAGGTCGGGACAAGGGCATTAATAGGAAGACTAAAAGGACAAGAGGAAGTTACAATATCAATTCAACCAAATAAAGCGGATAGTTGTAGGTAGATCGGTCTTCTCTAAATTGTTTTGCATCAACTTGTTTATAGTTTATTTTGTTTTCTTTCTTGTTTCAATCATCCGAAAACCCCCCTTTCACTAATTGGTAAATACACTTTGCAAATGAATACTTGATTCTCTGTGGGATCAACCTCTTACTTGCTTGCTATACTAGGTTGTAGGTTTGAGTTTTATTTTGATACGGTTTACGCGACTAAAAACCGTCCATCAAAGCCCTTGGTGACCAATCCAAAAGTGTTGCAACGTCAGAAACTGTTGTAACTGAACCTAACAGATCCACAGAGTCAGATGTACCACAAATCAATCCTGTTGGTGTGACGAATTAAGGAGCTGATACTAGCAAAAGAAAATTCAAATACTCTTCATCACACTCATTAAAGGATATCATCTCTGACCCTACATCTAGTGTTCAAACTCGTTCTAAACTTAAAGATCTTTGCGCTTTTCACGCGTTTGTCTCTCTTATAGAACCAAAGAAGGTAGATGAGGCCCTTCAAGAGCCAGACTGGATCATTGCCATGCAAAGTGAGCTTAACGAATTTGAAAGGAACAAAGTCTGGACCTTGAAGCCTAGGCCAAAGCATCAATCAGTCATTGGCACACATTAGGTATTTCGAAACAAGCTAGATGAGAATGGTAAGATCGTGAGGAACAAAGCAAGGCTTGTTGCTCAAGGCTACAATCAAGAGGAAGGTATTGACTACGAAGAGACTTTTGCTCCCGTAGCTAGGCTTGAAGCCATTTGCATATTATTAGCATTTGCATCTTTTATGAGCATATAGTTATATCAAATGGATGTCAAGTGTGCTTTTCTTAATGGTTTCTTAGAGGAAGAAGTCTATGTGGCTCAACCCCCTGGTTTTGAAAGTTCGGAATTTCCTAATCATGTTTACAAACTAGACAAAACGATATATGGTTTGAAACAAGCCCTAAGAGCTTGGTATGAGCGCTTGTCAAAATATCTTTTAGAAAATGATTTTAAAAGGGTGTTGATCGACAAGACTCTTTTTATCAAGACCAAAGGAAATGACATTTTGGATATTCAAATATATGTCGATGATATATTGTTTGGAGCTACTAACACATCTTTGTGCAATGAATTTTCCGACATTATGTGCAGTGAATTTGAGATGAGCTTGATGGGAGAACTCAACTTCTTCTTGGGGTTACAAGTTCATCAATCTAAGAAATGGATCTTTGTCAACCAAAGCAAGTACACTAAGGATCTCTTGAAGAAGTTCAAGATGGATTAATCCAAAGCAGCCAAGACACCCATGAGCACACCCTTGTCTCTAGATCAAGACAAGACCGGAAAGAGTATCAATTAAAAGGACTATCGAGGGATGATTGGATCTTTATTATATCTTACGGCTAGTAGACCTGACATCATGTTTAGTGTTTGCATGTGTGCTAGGTTTCAAGCTGACCCTAAAGAATCTCACCTCGTGGTTGTGAAGAGGATCTTTTGATATCTCAATGACACTAAGGAGCTTGGCTTGTGGTACCCAAAGCAAAGAGATTTTACACTATTTGGGTATTCTGATGTAGACTTTGCAGGATATAAGGTGGATAGGAAGAGCACGTCGGGATGTTGCCAATTCTTAGGAGCATTCTTGATCAGTTGGCACTCAAAGAAATAAAACTCAGTGGCTCTATCCACTGCCGAAGCCGAATACATAGCAGATGGAGCATGTTGCTTCCAAATCCTTTGGATAGCTCAACAAATGAGAGATCTTGGCATCAACCTCAAAGACATTCCCATTAAGTGTGACAATACAAGTGTCATCTCCATTACAAAGAATCATGGACCAAACATATTGATGTAAGACATCATTTCATTAGAGACCACGTCGAAAAAGGTGATGTGTCTATATCCTTTATTTCAACTGGTTATCAATGGGCTGACATTTTTACTAAGCCTTTGGTAGAGTATAAGTTCACCTTCATTAGACGCGAGATCGGAATGCTTAACAGGGATGCACTTTCGTAGGGGGAGCTTTCCCTTTACGAAAGAAAGATTCTACTCAGTGTCAAGATCTTTGAGATTCATGTCAAAGTTTGCGAACTAAACGGTAGAGCACATATAACGGATCATATATTGGATTGGTATCTTTTTAGATATTTGATCAAATATTTTTTTTAAAGGAATTTTAAATATCTTTACTTTATTGTTACCTATTCGGGAAAATCCTTTTTATTGCATGTTATCCGATTATATTTTTATTTGTGGGAATTTTTTAAAATCGGAAAAACATCTCTTGCCTTAATCGTTAAGATTCGAACGACTCTTGGTTTAACTTTTGAAATTGTTTTGGTGACTACTTTTATACTCCTCCCTTTGTTGAAAGACAAAAAGGGGGAGATGGTTTGATGATGGTTTAGACGTTGTTAGACTTTAAAACTGTTGTAAACTAGGGTCTTGGAAGACCTTATTTTGTTGGATGTTTTTCATCGGTTTTAAAACTTATATCATCCAACATTTGTCTAACCCATGCAGGTACTTAGTCCGATTTTGCCTTATGATATATCTGCTTGACTAAGTTACAGGGATGCACAGGTTTTGTCTTTCATAAAGGGAGAGATTGATAACTCCACTCCCTTGATGAAAATCGAAAATGGTTTTAAAGGCTTTGACACATAGCTTGTGTCAAAGGTCTTGAAGCTACAACTGTGTTGATGAAACACAAAACTTGTATTATGTGCATCTTATTTCCGGATGTTATTATATGTTATTATTATTAAATATATTTCCAGATATTATTATATATTATGCACTAACATATGCAACAAGATTTTCGAATGAAATCTCCTTCCTTAAGCTAAAAGACATGGAGATCGAATCTGGTGGATCATGGCTTCCGAGTTTCCCCAAATAGAAGATTGTGAAGATTGTCATGATCTGTTCTAACCGTTGGGAAAAGATTCTTCCTTCAACTGGCACCGATTTGATCAAGTATAAAAGGAGATGAAGAAGAGAGAGAGGACTGACATATACTCACGAATATCAACGCTCTACATTGCACACTCAGCCCTCAGTTTACGATCTCTCTTCAGCGTGCTCTCTCTGCTTGTTCTTAAGAGTCTTATATTTTGTTTCAATGCATTTGAGAGTTACACAGTGAGCTTATAGGATATATTTCGAGTGAGTGTTATATTCGAGAGTTTATAACTTAGGAAGTGGACACTGGGCGTTTGATTCACGAAGTGTAAGAAGATTGTACTAGATAGCTGAGAGAGGTGGGGATCTTCTAGATTGGTCTAGGACTCCAAGGGAACATGAGTTGACTAGATTGTAATTGTATAGGAGAGAGGCTTCTCGGCGAGCTATTAGGATCCTAAGTCTTGTGAATCAATAAAGCCGGTTGAATCCTAGGGTTGTGGAAGAACCCTAGGCGGGGGCGTAGGCCAAGTTCGTGCCGAACCTCGTTAACAATTCGTTGCGTCCTTTACTTATTGCTTTACCATATTTCCGCACTTGTTTCGAATTGTATAACTCTTTTGTGATGAAGGTTTTCCAGAAGAAAGAATTACGTCTAATATCAAAGGGTTTTGCAAGCGTTTCAAAAGTCTTGAGATTATCTGCAAAAAGTTGGCATACTCTATTCAACCCCCTTCTAGAGTATCTTTATATTACTTTGTTATACACTATCGAAACTTTAGAGTGAATGTGTTGTTGCTCTCTCAAGCTGAATATTTGAATGCATTGTTTCACACTTTCAGCTGTACTGTTTCAAAATTTTCATTTGTGTTCGAATATTTGAATGTATAGACTGTTTATGGATTGTATTTGTGTTATGTATAATGTATTTTATAGATTGAATGTATGTATTTTCTTTCTCTGTAATTAATTTATGGACTTTCAGATTGATTTATTAATGCAAGCAGGCTCAAAACGAGTTTAATTCGAGCTTCCATCAAAACGAGCAAAAATTCTGAAACGAGCTTTTGACGACCTCGAACTCGGCTCGAGCAAAAAAATGAGTACTACGAGGTTGAGCTCCATGTAAAAATATCCTTCAGGTGCTTTTTTAATTCCCCTTTAAAAATATGCTTCATGTGTGTAGAGTATCATTTTACAAGACCTGATCAATATTTAGCTCTTAAGAAAATCAAGATTGTGTCTTTAAACAAAAATCTCTCCTTTGTTGTCTCAAGGAAGTTGTGTCATTGCAAGTGCTCCCAGTGGTTTACAGTGGAGTCCCTACTTTTGTTTACAGGTTTTCTACACCTTTGGGGGAAAACGGAATTTGGTTGGTCAAGTATGCCACTGTAGTCTAGTGTTTGTTATCGCTTCTGATTTTCATAACTTCAATGGCGCATCTGACTTCAATGGTTGCCCTTTCCCTGCTTCCTGGAATGGAATTGTCTGCAATGGCAGAAATGTTGCAGATGTTATCCTTGATAATCTATGTCCATCCGTTAATGCCGACTTGAGTGTTTTTGTGAATCTCATAATGTTGTTTTTATTAATGTATTGTAAGTATTTATTAATTTTTTTCAATTTTATAAAATCATTACCAATATATAATATGTCATTATCGTATTTTGATCATCACAATATCAAAATATATATTTATACTTTTCTTTATAGGTAGTTTTTCCTAAAATAATTTCTAAATTTCGAGCGTCACATACGAGTACTAGGCTAGATATATCATAAAAAATGCATTGATTAATACGATAACATCAAAAAAAAAATGATTAGGGTAGAAATGTACCCGGGATGCCAACAACTTTACTCATTTTTGTGGAGGGTCCAACATGTATTTTTTTTATAAGGAAATAATTCAAAGCCAGACAAGCCCGGACCTCGAGAGGCCGACAAAATCGGGAAACATACAACAATGAAATAGAAAATATAACATAAAATACATCAAAAGAGCACCCTAAGTAAACCCGGAAAAAAACCCAAGACCTACGCAAACCAGCGGACACAACATCGAGAGGAAGGAAGTAATCGCGGAGAAGTGGATAGCGAGCGCATGGGACATCTCTAGCTGACACGATGTCTCGCCGCCGGAAAGATGGAAAACAGAAATCTTCGTAAGGCAAAGGCGACACCTGGGGAAGTGTGGATCACACGACTTTCCCCCCACCTGGATGAAGGATCTTCGGAGACCACAAACACCACCAACACGATCACGTCGATCAACTAGGGCCGCAGAACTGCTCCTCAACCGAAACTAACCACGAACCAACAGACGGACACCAAACCACACAAGCATATGAAGCACGGCCGGAAGGAGGACAAAAAGCGTGGGAAGAATCCGAAATTAATTAATTATATGTAAACATAACCCTTTTTTTTCCAATTAGTTCGGGCTGCCCCGGGTCCAAGGCTAAACCTTGGGCCCAAAGCACAGCCCGAAAACCGATTGAAACCCTAACCCCATAAAAGAACAAGCAGCCACAGGGGAAGAGCGAGCAAAACACAACCCGTCGCCGACCAAGCCATGAGAAGGGGAGGAAGGCGGGCGGGGAAGGGTTGGTAGCAGAGCCCGAACCAGACCGGTGCGCCAACAGAGGAGAGAGACGCCCGACGGAGGAGGAGATACACTCGGCTCAACCGAAACCAGGAGCAACCACCGACCGGCGGCGGAGATACACATGGCGCCTGATGACCAGAAAATCCGGCGAGAAAGGGGGCGTAGGGAGAGGCCGAGTACGAGACCTCGGGGGGGAGAAGCTGGAAATCACCAGCGATCCAAGGATCGAGGCAAGAAACAGGCCGGAGAAGGATGGGAAATTAGCCGGAGTCGGACAAGTGATTGGAATTTAACAACTGGAGAGATGATGAGGGGGGAGAAGAATCCACAACCACCCAAAACCCCAATATAAATTTCAATCAGAATGACACTGAACCCGTCGGGATGCAGAAATCCACCACCACCAATGGCGGATAGCACCACCACCGAAGGCAAGAGGGAGGACGGCGAGGCACCGAGCGGATCGACTGTAGAAGGACGGATAGTGACGATCGGCCGAGGCCGAGACTCTACTAGCCTAGACGGCGTGTCGGTGGCTCCCGGAGGAGATTTAAGGCTCCCGAATGAGATTTATGACTCCCGGAGGAGAGGTTTAGTATACCCAAGAGGACATTTAAATGTACGGCAACATCAATCGGAGTTTGCAACGGTGGAGTAACCACCAGTTTTTGGATAGCCGTTGAGCTCCCTCTCTCTAGAAATTCTAGAGAGAAAGGAGAGTAACTTGGAGGGTCCAACATGTTGCTGCTAGATAGGTTTAGTGCTACCGCTGCCATTTAAAGCTTAAATTGGTTGTCTTTTTTATAACACGTGATGATTTAGACTTTATTTTCATCTAGATATTTGAATTTAGAAGTTTTACTTTTCATAAGTTTTGCGGACAAAGCTTTATAAGAGGGGGTAATGTTAGGATTGTGATATATGGGGTGAGTATTGTAAATAGTAAAAAGTTTTTAACACATTACAAAACTCTACAACCTCCGATCCATAAAGGATGTCGTTTGACTTTTTAACACGTATTTTAAGGAGCTAAAAACTATATAATATATTAACTTTTTTATTATTTTTTTTATAATCTAATACTCATTACCAACAAATATTAAGTTGTAAAAAAAAATTTAAAAAAAGTTGATATTTTATACTCCCTCCGTCCAACAATACATGGACTTTTAGATGTAAATTTTTGTCCAACAATAGATGGTCTTTTAGGTTTTCTAGGTAAAAAGTTGTAATGATTTGTATTGGTTTGTGTGTTGTTGACTTTTTAAAATAATTTGATTAGTTAAAATGTGTAGTGGGTGTTAAAAAATAATAAAATTTATGAAAAAGTTAGTGCAATGATGATGTTTTTTTAAAAGTAAGGTGTTTTATTAAAACTTGTGCAAAATGCTAAAAGGCAATGTATTGTTGGACGGAGGGAGTATAGTTTTTAGCTCCTTAAAATACGTGTTAAAAAGTGAAACGACAATCTTTTTTGATCGGAGGGAGTATAAAATATAAACTTTTTTTTTTAGATTTTTTAAAATAATTTGAATTTTTTTTATATTTTATAAAGTTTTTAACACATTAAAAAACGTGTCAAAAAGTATTACAGAGCACGGAAAACAGGTGTTATATAAATACAATAACCTTTTTTTTTAATGACGAGGAAACTACTTTTGCTGCAAGCGAAACCTTGGATTTTCATCAAAGAAAAGTTGGAAAGGAGCGGAAGTCAGATATCGAATTTGAGACCTCGTTCCTCTTTCCTTACTCCACACCTTGAATTTGGTAAATATAGAGGGGCCATCCAGGGTTCGAACCGGAGACCTTTGGATACTGCCCTCAAGTCTTTTCCGGTTGAACCATTTTAGAATGGTTCCTTACTCCACTGGTCACCCGGGGAATATGTGAAATTAGACATGTCAATCGGGTTATTCGGGTTGGGTTCGGGTCAGGTCATTTCGGGTTTCGGGTAAAATGGGTTTCGGGTAGATCCGGGTTGACTTGAACTCGGATTTGACCCGGTTTCGGGTCAAATCAAGTCGATTTCGGGTTTGTCAATGTTTTCTTTTAAAATTAAAAAATCATGATTTGGTAATTTAACGAATAATTTTAAAATGCTAAAATTAAAGACATGGTTCATAAGTTTTAGTGCTTGTAATTATATAATATATCTGATCTAAAATACTTGATTTTTATTATTTCTCGTAATTTTTAATAAAATTTAAAAATATATAAAATATCAAAAAATTTAATAATTTTTTAAAAATAATTTCATGCAATTAGTAATAAGCATAGAATTGTTTTTAATATTTTAATATTTTTAGAGTTTTTATCTTCTTAAAAAATATGATGAAAGATAAAAAATCAAATACTATCGATCGGATGGAGTATTACACAATACAAATCAATATAAAAGTTGATTTGAAAATGAAAGATCAACTAATTATAATTATAGATGTAATAAATTGGAATCTCCATAAAAAAGGTCATATATAATTATAAAATCAATCGAATCACAGGTCAAACGAGTTAATCGGGTAAAAATTACCGGGTCAATCGGGTCTAAACCCAAATTGCCAGAAAAGTTATCAGATTTTCGGGATTGAGTTTGAAAAAATTTCCGGATCCAAATTTACTAGTCTTGATCCAAAATTTTCCCGGCGTACGGATCAACCAGATCGGATTTTGATTTTTGACGGTCTATGCGAAATCTTTGCCAAAGTCGTATAAGTGGGACCCAATGGCCATCCTAATCCTGCCCCAGATTACGGGCCGCGGGCAACCCACCAGGCCACCACCATGTCCATGTCTCCCGTGAAGATATGACGCCACACATCTCACGAGAAATGACTTTTAAATACCCAAAAAGCCCTTTACACGAATCTCCTACAACGTCCTAACAAAGCAATAGCTGGAAGGGCAAAGTAGGAAAAGGCTGCAAGTGCTAGAAGCTAGAATGAAGTGGAGTTGAGTGGAGGTGAAAGTGTGAAGCTCGAAAGGTGGTACAGGACAGTACAGAGAAGTCGAAAAGCCATCACTGCAATCAAACTCGCTCGCTAATCGCTATGCCTCGGAAATTCTTCGTCGGCGGCAACTGGAAATGCGTTAGGCCTTTTTCTCCATCCGTTTTCACTTTTCAGTCTCTCTTTTCATACGCCGGTTTTCATATTTGTCTTTCCTGTTGGTTTCTGGGAGAAATTCGTCGTTTCCGTTATCTTTAGAACGCAAAATTAGGGGTTTCATTATTAGATGATTGATTTTTGATTGCTAGGCAGATATGCGATTCCGTGCTGATGAGCGAATCGTAGACCACGAATGATTTGCTTTTTGAAACTGATTTCTTTGGTTCTTAATTGGGGTGTTTTTAGAATGGAACCACCGAGGAAGTGAAGAAGATAGTCAATACTCTCAATGAAGGACAGGTTCCACCCAGCGACGTGGTTGGTCAGTGTAACTCTTTCTTGACTCTCTCCTCAGTTTGATTTTGGTATATTTTCATGATCATGTGGAATGGGAGTATTTGTGTTATCGGAGTTGCTTTCATAGGGAGTATTAGGGGTATTGATATCAGATATCAGATATATTTGTGTTTAGTATTGCGAGATATCGATATCGCTTGATATCTAGATAGAAAAATTGTACTGATTTTAAGGAGGTATCCCTTGATATCAAGATATCACCCGATATTATCTCGATACCGATATCGATATCGATATCTTGATACCAAACGGGCCCTAGGATACATATTGTACTAGTCACAAACATGCATTGCACAATATGTTAATTTAATTCCAATTATTATTTAGTAAAAAATCAACATATATTGTTAAAAGTAAATAAAATAAATAAAACTGTTATTAATTAGTGATACGTTACCGTATTGATTGTGTGGTATTTTGAAAAGAAAAACTATAGAAATTAGCATGTACATATGATATGATAAAATAGCAAACATACTATATATGTATTATTGAAATATAGTTGTTCATGAGGATATCAATTGAAGTTGTAGTTATTTGAGAAACAATAAGAAAAAAATATTGACCCAGAAACGACATATAGATACATATATAACAAAGAGCAAACACCCACATCAAGAACAAAAAACCTTGGCAAAGTTTAGACAGAGAGGCATAAAGAAGAACAAGAAGCTGAACAAAAGATGGACAGCGAAAAAGGATACACCCCCCTACGTTGCATTGCCCTCTTAACACAAATAGCAGTGCCCCATGGAATTTTGTCTTGCGCCAAATCCCCCGTAAGGCCCTAAGCGATGAGATCCTCCGAAATCACCTCCTACGGAATTTAAGCATAATAATACGTTAAAGAAAATTGCAGTCTCTTATATAAATGGTAGCTAAAATTTTGTCTTTTAAAAATGTTATGCAACCAATTCAAATACTTGGAATGTAGCAACCAAATAAAAAATTTGACTAAATAAAGCCCATCATATCTCATGTATGTTCCAAATAATTTTACGCAGGGAAAAAATATTCGAACTTACTTTTATGTTCATATAGATTGTAATTGTTTTATTTAAAATAATATTATAGTTGGTTATACATATAATTTTAATTAATATATAATGTGTTCTAATTAACGAAGAAGAAAATACCATCATACTCAATAAAAAAATTAACGCTCTTCTTATTACTGTATATACAATCCATCACTAGACTTATCTTATTGATCGTAAAAAAATTCAAAGCTTAGGTGAATTATGATAAATTGAAAAAATTTGACAAAACATTATTAAATTTAAACACTAAAATGTCAACCTTTCTAATTAGGTAGATATTCTTTTTTTTTTTATCCTTTCCAGTTCAAGTGGGCTTATAGCCCACTCTACATCTGGATCGGGTTACTGTAGGCCCATTTAAGGGGTTGACCCTCCCACTCACAAGCGTCTCCATGTTTCCACGGGGATTCGAACTTCGAACCTCGAGGCATGGGATGTAGCCCCATAACCACTACACCAACTTAAGTAAAAGCGCATCTTATTATTGTTTATACAATCCATCACTAGACTTATCTTATTGATTATATAAAAATTCAAAACTTAGGTGAATTATGGATAAATTGAAAAAAATTTGACAAAAAATCATTAAATTTAAACATTAAAATGTCAACCTTTCTAATTAGGTAGATATTCTTAATCAAAAAGTAAAAGCTATTGACAATTATGAAAAACAAAATCATAAATATGTGGCATTATATTTATAATGTATAATTGTATATATATGTAAAATAGTATGATTGACCAAAACATTTGGAGTAAAAAAATTTAACTAGAAGCCGGACATAATCACAAGGATAATTATATCCATACAATAAGTATATAGAGAGTGTACACCTTTTTCTTTGTGACATCTGATTTAGCTTTTGACAATCCAGCTGATTTTCTTCTCATCCTTGCCAAAATGTATTTTAGATGATTCTTTTACCGGGGTTCTATTGTCTTTTATTTCTGGGTCAATGACTCAATCAGAAACACTCTCTCGACTTATTTAGGGTAAGAGTGTGTATATCCTGACTCCCAGACCCCGCACTAACGCGGGATAAACTGGGTTGTTGTTGTTCTTCTTTTACCGGGGAAGAATTCCAAATGCAGAGCACAATTTTGGCTTGTTAATTGCACTGGACTAGCTGTTGGGTTTTGCTGGTTTGGCATTAGAAAATGACATGCTTGTTTGTCTTCTTTTTTCCCCCCTTAGAGGTGGTTGTCAGCCCGCCTTTTATTTTTCTTCCCCTGGTGAAGAGTTTGCTGCGACCAGATTTCCATGTTGCTGCACAAAATTGCTGGGTTAAGAAAGGTGGAGCATTCACTGGTGAGATCAGGTATGCTTTGAGAAGCTAATTTTTACATCTCACTCTTTTTTGCTTGCTCTTTTTTTATAATTATCCTCATTTATTCTTTAGATGTTAAATGAGTTATGTAACTTTATAAACGATGAGCAGATTATGTTATATGGTCCCTTCTAGTAAACCTTTGAATTCGACAACAAGTTGAAATGGGAGCTATAGCAACATTAGGAAATCACACACATATATTATTTTGTGTGCATCAAATTACATCATACTTTTAATGTTTAAAACCATTTATTAGATGACCCAAACTATTTAAATAATTGGCTTTCTTGACATATTGTGTTAAACTGAACCTGAGAGTTGTGGTTCAGGGTTTGTCATTTACCCCGAAAAGACCGCATTTGTAAGTGATTTGAATTCGAGATGACCTGATCCAAACCTGTCATCCTAGAGTGATTGATATGGCTAAAGGTTTCCTTACATTTAGCTTTAACTTTTCTTTTGAATAATCAACTTTTTTTTTTACTGCTAGAGAACAAATCATCCTTCTGAATTTTTAGATAATTGCCAACTCTCAAAAAAAAAAAAAAATCAGGGTTCTAATAACAAAACACAATAAACTGAGGCGGTGCCGGCGATAGCAGCCACCTGTATTTTGACATGACACTGGCCTTTTCTTTAACCTGTCAGCAGTTCATTGCAGCCATTCTTGAAGCTTTGTTCTGGTCTTTTCACCTTCAGCCATTCCTTGCTTCTTTTAATTGCATCCTATTCAAAGTTGTGCCCAATCCACCAGTGGAAATCATTTTCCCCTGAAATATCATCTAATTTTGCATCTCTTATCATCTAGTATGCCAATATCCTTAATTTTGGCACCTTTTGCCAGCCTTTGTTCACAATGCTCCAGTCAACAAAGCAAGGTCTGGTTACGTTTAAGTCTCCTCAACTAGTTTATTAGTTTGTTGATGACAAAAAATCTTGCTCTTCTTCATCATATAACACTTTTTTTTTTGTTTATATAGTGCAGAGATGCTTATTGATTTAGGAATTCCTTGGGTCATTCTTGGGCACTCAGAAAGGAGGGCTTTGTTGAATGAGTCCAATGAGGTAATGCTTACAACTTGGATAAAATAATTGCTTTGAGACATTATCTGAAGTATTATATGCTGCTTCTTTGTATCGTGCTTGGATCTCGTGTTTCACACTTGTTTTGCCTGTTCGAAAGTTTGTAGGGGAAAAGGTTGCATATGCTTTATCTAAAGGTTTGAAGGTAATAGCTTGTGTTGGAGAGACCCTTGAGCAGCGAGAATCTGGATCGACCATGGAGGTTGTTGCCGCGCAAACAAAAGCAATTGCTGGTGTGTTCCCAGAAAGAAACTGTCTTCTACTATTATGAATTTGTTGTATGTTAATTTGTAGTAATTTGCTGCCGGCTTTTGTTATCACTAATCATTCAGCAACTTATGTAAAAATGGCTAGAGAGATTAATAGGAACATATTCGAGTAGACTTAAATTTTACTTTCACATGTCCAATATCAGTCTTGTATCTTTATCTATTGCTTAGTAATGAAATATTTTATTAATCATTGTAACTATTTTTTTTTAATCTTTTTCATATTTAATCTGGATGTTTGTATTACTTTAAATTGATCTATAACTATATGTTTTGTATCTCCTTAAATACAGTAGCCAAAGCTTCAAATAATTGAAGAAACTGAAGTTTTATAATATAAATTTCTCAATGTTGAATTGTTATGGATGACACTCATTTCTATTTTTATGTAGAAAAACACGATATGTAATTAATATGTATTGAACAATATATAGGAAAAAGGAAAGAAAATGTCAGTGTTATACTTAGATGAGATAGCATTACTACAAATAATTGTGCCTTAGGAGCTTTATATATCCATCTTACCCCTAGATAGATTTTATGCCGGCGCACTATTTGTGTGTATGTCTAGGGAGAGAGATGAAGTTCATGCACAAGCAATGATGCTACCTACATTGGATGCAAATACTACCATCAGAATACCTTTTGACATTATCAAATATATAATTATTTTAGGTCATGGATTTTTTTTTGTTTTTATGGTCCCTGCAGCTTGTCTATTGATTAACTTATGATTGTTCTTATGCAGAACGCATATCTGATTGGTCCAATATAGTTGTTGCATATGAACCTGTTTGGGCTATTGGAACTGGAAAAGTTGCGACTCCAGCCCAGGCTCAGGAGGTATGTGTTGCTTCTTTCTTTGAGTTGAAGCTGTTGATGATTACGTTGCTAAGAAATGGTATTACTCTGAGAAAAAGCAAGGTGTAAAAATGTAGTATAGAACCATTTTAGCTGGATCATATGAATGTGATGGTCTTTGGCAGAGTGTATCATGATTGCTGCGACCATTTCATTGAGCTTAACTATTAAAGAATTAGTGTTGCTAACAACTTTTTTTTTTTTTTTTGGTAAACTGCTAACAACTTTTCTTTTTTTTCCCCTTAAAATAAATGTAATTAATTTTAACATAAATCTGGAATACTTTTCTGCCATGGAGTGATGGAGAATCCGGAAATGTTATAATCTTCTAATTGGTTGATTGAAGTTTTTTCATCTTCCCTTTGTTTAGAAGTCAGATTAATATTTACAATGAGATAACCAATTAGAACTATGGGTGCATCAATCTGAGACCTGGCACCAAACCAAAGGGCCATCAATCAACTTCAAAGCACTTAGACTCTTGTTGAATGGAACAGGTGCACCACGAATTGAGGAATTGGTTACATGCCAACAGCAGTCCTGACGTTGCTGCAACTACAAGGATTATATATGGAGGTACAGTTGCTCTGTCTCCTCTTTGCAACCCTGTAGTGATCTCATCGTTGGTATGGTGGTGCTTAATTATGTTCAGTACGGAGTTTGAACGGCCTTACCACTTATTTTCATTCTACTTATTTGAAGGAGATATCTTAGATTTTATATTTACAGCAAGTGATTTAAAATATAGGAATTGGATTGGATATTACTGTGTCCTTTTGTTTCTTCAAATTATTAAGCTTTGTGATTATTATTGTATCCTTTTGATTCAGTTAAAGAATCACAGAGAGTTCCAAAACTGGCAATGCTATCAAAATTACGAGTGTGAACTGTGTGATGGAAATGGCTTCGAGTATTAGTGCTATTAATCGACTGATTAATGATGTTAATGTTAGCTTTGTCAACGTTGGTTTTGTCACTCTTCTAATTTGCATTTACTTATTTGCTGCTGTAGGGTCTGTCAGTGGCGCAAACTGCAAAGAGCTAGCAGCACAGCCTGATGTCGACGGATTTTTGGTTGGTGGAGCCTCTCTCAAGGTAATACAAGAAGCTGTGTTCCGTTACTCTGATCTATATCTCCTTGCGCGATGGTCGCTAACATTATCATTCTCTTACCAGCCGGAATTCGTCAACATAATAAACGCTGCCACTGTGAAAAGTGCACAACTCTGATCATCACCAGTACCAGATGAAAAGCTGTACTCTCCAAGTGTGCTTCTTCTTGAATGAATAAAATAACACCCTGCTGTGTTAATGTCGGTTAGCTTGCATAACATATCCCGTTGAGGTGAACTCACAACTCCTTAATAACACTACACTTGATAAGCTGTATATTTTGTTATGGGCATTTCACATTGAAGTTGAAGAGGATCGATCGCCAAGTTGGTTCAGCGTCAGAGATGTGGCTTTCGAATGTGAAATGCTTATGTGGTGTTTGCAAAGTTTGATATCAAAAAATAAAAATAAAAATTTCTTATATAGTATAGCTTGAGAATTCCCAACAACGAGGAGGTGATGTCTCTTTCGTGAGCTTTTGTTCTCATCTCTCCGGTGTCAAGACACCGTGTTAGTCTAGTCTCTCCCGTGTGCTTGGCATTCGTTGTCTATCCATGGTCCTCCTCGATTTCTATGTTGGTTGGGCGGATGGTTATAGTGATCGGTTGGGGGAGTCTTTCCTTTTTGTTTTATTTTTGTTTCTTCGTTGTATCATGACATTTAGTCTCTCTGCCATTTCCGGCCCCTTGATTTACCAGGTGGTAATGTTTGATGGATTCTAGTTGAAGATTACTTTGTTGTTTTGTGCGGATATATTGGGTTTGCTATTGTTGCGGTGGTTTATGTTGAAAATATAAATTCAAACAGGTTTATAAATTTGGCGGGATGGATGTTAAGAGGCATAAAGCAGAGAGTATAAAGAGGAGTGACTTTTAAGATCATGGGCATCACGTCGTCCACCTCCCACAACCAAACACCACTTTCATGTGAATTCCATGATAGATAGATACATTTTTGGTCCGCCCTCGTACACTCCAACCAACCCCCCAAATGCTTAAACAAAGTCTTCCTCCACCGCCACTGCATTCATGCTCAACCGCCCTCCCAAGTCCCATCCATATAAAGATGCCTGTCCAGTGGTCGTGGCGCTGTCGAAACGGCCATGAAGTTTGAGGAGTTACTGATGCAGCCCAGCCAAGGTCGCCGCAGAAGGCTCGCTCTCCAGGAGGAGGTGCACTCAATTGCAACCTTTGTTTCTTTGTATTTTATTTTTTAAATTTAAGGAAAGCAAAGGTGATGTGATGAGTTTAGTTCCATTTCTGGTATAGGTTGAGGAGCTGCAGGAAAGGCTGGACGGAGAGCTAAGGCTAAACAATGCGTTGAGATGTGCTATCAAGGGCCCTTTCCTTTCTTCCCGATGCCCGTCCCCTGAGCTTCTTCCGTTAAAGGTACGTCGTTATCAAACACCACGCACCCTGTCTGATGCTTCTTGAACACTGATATATGGTGATCGGGGCAGGTACAGGTGCTTCTGACGGAGCTGGCGCTGGTGGAGGAAGAGATACTATGGCTGGAACGCAAAGTCAGGAGGCTGAAACATACACTCTTCCAGGAGAAGGAGAAGAAGCTCGCCTCTACTGACCAAAGTTTTGATTTGGAGTTGAGTCTGGCGTCACCCGGTAGTACCACCAGTAGCAGGTGTAAAGCTGTACAACACACAAGAAGACCGAGTGTGATGAGCTCTGCTAATAATTCGGATGCCCATTCCAACTTCAATGGTTCGTACGCTCCTCTTGCATCTCCAACAGCTTCTCCATTTCGAAGATTTGGAGAATGATTTAGCTTTGGATAAATACTGCTTCCCCATTTTGGAGAATGAGATGGAGAACATATTCTCCAAAATCTCCAAAATGGGGAATCTGTTGGAGATGCACTAACAGCTTGCATTTTCCTCACTCATTTGCTTGTTTTGGTTGATTTAAATGTCACTTAAATATCACCTCACAAGTTGGTTGTCTTTGGTTCACACCCATTCCTCACTTTTTTGCTTGATTCACTCTCTGTCTCTATGGAAAGCAGAAGAGATCATTGATCGATCTCAGGGAAGCACTCAAAGCATTCCAACTCCATTGGACATAGACATTTCTAGTATTGAAGAACCAAACAGAATCTCAGAAGAGCTTCTGAGGTCTCTTCTTACCTTGTTCTTAAAGATCAGTAAGGCATCAGAAGGATCAGCTGCTACGAAGCATACCCTTTCTCGCATCACTTCAAGAGGCTTTCCCACCAAATCTTCTTTCACTTGCAAAGCAAGGCCGTCCATCAACAGCGACACAATCCTGACTATCGATCCATGGGACGCGGCTGCATACAAAGGATACACCCACATCACTCGAAGCTCCTTGAACACAGGCTACACCTCTGATTGCAACACCATACTGAGAAGAATCAGGTTAGAGACCAATTAAATTTGGTGCTTTGTTTTGTGCAAAGGAGTTATTGCTGAAACAGGTTGCTTGAAGCAGGGTTCTGCTGGATAAGCTATGTGATGTCGATTTGGCGTTCTTGACATACAAGGAGAAGCTTGCGTTCTGGATTAACGTGTACAACGCTTGCATTATGAATGTACTGTAAGACAGCTTATGTCGCGCGCAGCTAATTTAGTTATCTCGTACTATCTCATTTGACGTCCTTTTCTCATTACCTTTCTTGTGCTTGTTGTTGGTGTTGTGTTTAGGCATACTTGCAACATGGGCTACCTTCAACCCAGGAAAGAATGTTGTCACTGATGAACAAGGTAAGCTGCATCATAAGTTTCAGGCATATTTATTCAGATTGAACCTGACAGTAGTTATTGTCGCAGGCTGCGTTGAATGTTGGTGGAATAGTGCTTAACGCCCTGGCTATCGAGCATTATGTTCTTCGCCATCCACACAGCTCGAAGCATGTAAGTAAACAAATTCTTAGCCTCACCCGAAAGATCACCCAAACTGACATATATATGTTGGTTTGTCTAAAAAATGAAGGATGTAGCAGATGAGAAGGAAATGTTGTTACGACGTGCCTATGGGTTGAGGTATCCAGAGCCAAATGTGACGTTTGCTCTTTGCAGAGGCAATTGGTCCTCCCCCGCAGTGAGTTGCATTATGACTGCTACATAGCTAGCTTTGATCTGCATAAATGTGAAGAGATGAAGTTAAAAATGGCGATTTATGACTTGCAGTTGAAGGTGTATAGCCCTGAAGAAGTGGTGAATGAGCTGGAGAGGGCGAAGGTGGAGTACTTGGAAGCTTCCGTGGGAGTTAGGAGCAAGAAGAAGGTGCTGTTGCCGAAGCTTCTGCAGTGGCATATGCATGATTTTGCGGATGACTTGGAATCGCTAATCGAATGGATTTACAGCCAGCTTCCACAAAGCGGATTGTTGAAGAGGAAAATCATGGAGTGTCTGAGTCATGAAATGGATCCGATCAGGAACATGGTAGAGATTGTTCCCTACGAATACGAGTTTCGTTACCTGCTACCGACACTCGATATTAAGGAACATATACCAATATGAGTAGAAAGGAGAGGGTCATCTCATGAAGCGCAGTTGAGGAGCAATGGCACTATGTCTCTTATAATTCTCGTGGCTTAGATGAAATTAGGCAGCTGCAAAGCTCAAATTCCTTTGTACTATATGGAATAACCTCTTTTCCGCCTCTAATTTTAAAGAGTAACTAGTTTTTATAACTTGGGCTTGCAACATGATTATGTGTAATTGTAACTGTTAGTGGATGTTGGGAAAGCGGGTAACTAACAATCGATTACGTGTGACTCGGACAAACTCTCTTTACAAATAGGACTTCGTATTAATGTACCAACTTATTTTCCACAACTCTCGAAATACACTAAAACACCGCTCGAATCGGAGTTGGAAATTGGAAGAGACATGAATCAAAGAAACAGAGCAGAACCAAATGCCCACACACCTTCCGAAAAACCCGGTGAAGGACAAGCTAAGCATTACCAAAGTAGCATGCCGGAAAGTGGGTGCAATAACACATGATCTTCTACTGGTATTAAGACAAGTCTCTAAGGAAGCACCTTACAACAGAGTGTGTGGATGTTGGGAAAGCGGGTAACTAACACTCGATTACGTGTGACTCGGACAAACTCTCTTTATAACAGTCTCTGTGTGTGTGTGCAACAATCCAAAAGGTTATAAGGTTTAGCAAAAGGTTATCAAAACGCTTGCTCTTTTAGATGCTCCGAAAATAACAAGTGAATCTCAAATATGTCAAAAGCATGAGAAACCATTAGGCTCTTAGTATACAATTTCTTGAGAAATTACAGAGCTTATTAGAATACGACGATTATCAAACAAATAATGAATATCGATATTAAAATCATTTTAAAGAGCTTAAAAGAAGCAATTCAGACAACGATAGATTATTTAAGCAAGATGTTTTATTGGACACGTAGCTCCAGCATCGAAAAGTATAATAATGAATAACGATTCTAGATGGATTTTATGAAGTTTTAACACAAATTAAAAGTCTACAATAGGTGATGTGAGAGTATATTCGCTAATAGTGGATGTGTTTTGTTTTAAAAGTTTTAACACAAATTAAAAGTCTACAATAGGTGATTTTGTTTTTTTTAAGTGTTCAGTAAACTAAACACTTAAAAAAAACAAAATCATTAACATATTCTAAACCGGTCTAAATGTCTAATCCAAAATCATTAACATTATCTAAACCGGTCTAATCCGATTCAAACCAGATTGCCAGACCAAACCCACCCAACCCAACCCAAGGCCTAGAGTTTTTGGGATGGGCTGATGTTCAATACTCCATCAATTGTCATATGATTTTGGGTTTGTTCTTGCTATTCAATCAAATCGCTCCAACTGCATCCAAGGCAAAAGGACAGGAAGAGTGCAAACGCAAAGCAGCAGGAAACGCGGCGGAGGAGATGGGCGGCGCCGGTACTCCCGATTTCTTCTACAGAGAGGCCCAACGCCTTGGCTACGTCGCCCGCTCCGCCTTCAAGGTCTCTCTCCCTCTCTGAAAGTACCTCCCTTTATGACATTACAACTTCCGAACGCTGTTTTAATGCGGGTGGGGCTTGCCATTTTTGTGTTGTTGATTTTTCTGTTTTGCCAAGAGCAGCTCCTCCAAATGCAGGAGAGGTACAAATTGATCAAGTCCGGTTCTTCTGTTCTTGATCTCGGATGTGCGCCTGGTGCCTGGCTTCAGGTTCTCCCGCCCGCCCTCCCTCTCCCTTTTCTTGATGTGATTTTGTATGAATTTTCTTGGATGTCTGTGGTTGTTACAACGACATTTTTTGCTGCTAACCAGGTGGCTTGTCAAAGCTTGGGTCCTCTAAAAAATGGAGGCTTTGTGCTGGGCATTGATTTAAAGGTAAGCCTTGTTTATTTTTGCTAAAGTTTGGCTGCTAATTTCAATCATTTTGTTGTTTGGTTGCCAATTTCAGTAATTTTCTTGTTTGTTCGGATTTTTTTTTTAAATATTTCTTTTCACATCTGAATTTGCTGATTTCATCAGCGCAGACGGTGAAGGTTCCTTCCTCACTTTGTGATTCTAGGGTTCAAACTGTGAGTGCTGATTTGATGACCCTTTCCAAGGACGACATCAGGGGTTTGTCGCCCAAGGTTTGTTTTTTTTTTTTCCCCTCAGTCTCACTATGTTTTTTGGCTCAATTTATGCAATCTCCATCCTAATTTTTATTGTTTCTCCATCTGTTGATATTGTGCTTCTAGTTTAGCTACTGCTTGATTAACCGAGAAATTGTATCTAGATTGAATATTCATCTTATCGCTGGTATTGGCTGGTTCGGAAGTTGATAAGCCCTTAGCATAGTACATCTGATACATCTTGTTCAATTTGCTGTTACTCATCACTATGGCTGTTTTATTAAGATGTTATGGCTTCTTTTCTAGTCAAATCCTGTGTATGGTTTAAAATTTCTGCAACCAGTCTTTTCACCTTCCTTTAATTTTGTAGCAACCTTAACTTTTCTTGCAGTGATGGGAACCTAATTATGTATATTGCCCACTTTGAGCTCCGATTTATAAAAAAGCTTATTTTAACAAATTTATTTAATTTCACAAACATTCTTTGTGTATTTCCTTAATTCCTATTTGTGTTCAGTAATTTATGGAGTTCACTGGACAAGTTTGCTAGCACAAAAGGTTTGTTTAACTCTTCCGTTTTCTTGCCTCCCCATAGATCAAATAAAAAACACTCAGGCCTCAGCTCTTCTTCATTTTTTATCTTACTTGAAAGGCTTTAATATTGAAGGCCTCAGGAGTCAGGATCCACTTGCCCCCCCACATCTTGATGGTTCGGCCATCTCCAGCAACCCATCTAAGCCCAACCTCTGGTCTAGTAATAAAATATCCCACTTTGAGGATCTGCTCTGCCAAAGAATTACCATTCCGTAAGGCGAAGAATCGAGATCCTGAAATCCCAATCCTACTTGCACAAACACAATCTTTCCCATTTAATCAAATGTAACTTCATCTTCCTCTTTATCAAAAACTCCATCCTCCTCATCATAATCCAATTGTAAATCTGATTGTTAAGCTCCATGCATAATTCTTAAGAGGTCAGAAAGTAAAAAAAAAAAAAAGCAAAGAACGGTTAGTGGTCCATTGCCTAGGTGCAAAGTATTGACTGAGAAGTGCAGGTCGCACACACAAGCTAGTGTATATTTAATTTCTAAAACATATTTTTGACATAATCAATCAAGCAAGTTAAACACATCAAACTCATATGACAGATTTACCAGAACTCGTGTTTGGATACAAAAGCAAAAGGAATTGAAGAAGATCAAACAACATTGAGAGAAAATTGTGGGGAGGAGAGAATTAGTAAAAACAGCTAGTTTTGGTGTTCATGGTGAACACTTTATTCAGTACACAAGTAATTTTACAAGCTAAACAACATTTATTACAGTAAACTAAACCCCATCTGATTTTCATTTCCCTGCTTACACAAATCACAACTAAACACTAAGTGACTTCATCCGGATGTGGGAAAGCTTTGCTGTCCTGATGTCTCAGATTTCTGACGGGTCTTTCCCAATCATTGTCAATGATATCTTCAACTTTTGGTAACTTGTTCTTCTTAGCCACATTTTCTTCGTACCAATATTTTAGAAGTAATTTTATACTTTATTGCTTTTATTCTATAGTATATTGTTGCAAACTTCTGTTTTATATAAAGAAAAGCAACATGTTACCCTAAGTGGATGAGGCATACATCTCAAACAATTCGGAGGACTAAAGTGAGGGCTTTGTTTCCCCTCACTTTAAGTGCAAGGTCCATGCATATACCCAGGCACTAATCTTTTATTCTCCCAGATGAACTTGCTGCCTAGTATACTCTCATGTTAGTGTAGTCAAATGTGAGAAGCAAACAAGAGATAAACCAAGGCCCCTTAAGTAGCTGGAGAGTGTCCAACCCCAATCATTAGTAGCAGCGAGAAGAAGAAAAGGATAGGAATATCTAGGGAAAAACGTATTCTCAGGTCTCTTTTGTGAATATATAAATGATAGAAAAGTCATATGGGATGGGCGTTTCTTTAATTCTTTCTAGAATGCTTCACAAGGAAACCTTAATCTCATTTCTGTTTTTGTTTTGTTGCTCTATTGCATGTAGGGGTGTCATGCGGACACGAGCCACTCGGATTCGGCTCGAAAAACTCGGCTCGAGCTCGTTCACATTTGAAAAACAAGCCGAGTTCGAGTAGGCTCTTGAGCTCGAGTAGCTCGTATTACTCGGACAATTTTGCCCCTGGGCTTTTTCACCTTTAGTTTTAGGGTTTCTTAGTAACGAGCTCATAAACGAGCCAAAAACGAGCTCAGAAACGAACTTCCAGCAAAAATAAGGTAAAACAATAACACGAGCTTAAACGAGCTCGAACGAGCTCACGAGCTCGAGCTCGGCTCGGAAAAAACGAGCAAAACGAGCTCGAGCTTGTTCAAATACTCGCGAGCCGAGTTCGAGCTTGCTTCTAAGCTCGAGTAAAATTCGAGCCGAGCTCGAGCTCGAGCTTGAACAGTACCGAGCCGAGTATGAGCAGCACACTACTCGGCTCGTTCGACTCAAATAACACCCCTAATTGCATGAATTGCAAGATTTTTGGGTTTGCTATGAGATTGTGTGGCTTCTTGTGAATTAAAACCTGTTGATCCATGCTCTGTTTGGTTTCTGCCACTATAATATGCAAGCTGTTGACATCAAATGCTATAAGAGTATTTCACTCGTTTTCCTTGACATCCAACTTTAGTCATCGGTGTGTTGTGTCATCTTTCAATGTTTGTATTAGTAAGGAACTAATGATTGCCTTTATCTTCACTTGACATTGTATTTTAAATCTAACCTGCAGCAAAAAGGGTTTTCTGTGATTTTATCCGACATGTGTCCCCTTGTATCTGGGATTAAGACAAAAGATGCAGCCTTATCAACTGAGCTGGGCATGCGAGCTCTGAGCGTAGCTGTTGGAGGTTCTGCCTTAGCTCTTCCAGATAATTATCCTTTGGGAGAACGACCAGCAGAAAGTGACCCCTGCAGCTCAAATGAAAGCGGTATACTTCTACCTGAGGGGAATCTCGTTGTAAAGCTTTTGGAGAGCGAAGACCTGCAAGGTGGATAAGCTATAACCAAAATGTATCCCCTTGGTTCTCTACTTCCCTTCTAGTTGCTTATATATGGCTTTAAACTGTTTGTATGTGGCAGATTTCAATAGAATCTGCAAACCTCTCTTCAGAAAATCGGTATGGTTGAGACCTAAAGCAACGAGACCCTCATCAAGAGAGATATATCTTATCTGTAAAGGTTTACGCGGTTGAGTTATGGGGGAGATCGAGCATGCACAACTGATTCAAAGTTTGCATCCAACAATAATGTAACAGACGGTGGTGTTCATTTTTCAACTCAATATGCAAGAAAGAAGGTGACTTTGTTCACTTTGCATTCCGATTTTGCAACAAGTTCTTTAAATATTGTACACATTCTTTAAACCTTTTTGGGATAGTGACTTTGTGAATATTGATCGGATTTGTTGTATACCTTCTTTCTCTATATAGATAATGAGTTGAGAAGAGCTTCGGTGAAACGTGCTTTGTTTGGCCTCCTTTGATATTCTTATGTGATAAATGCTTAATGTCCATTTTTAAATCTAGTAAATCTCATATATGGATATGATAAAATGTCAATTTTTAAATCTTGTAAATCTAATATTGCTTCTCGTTTATCGGTCTTGCTATCGGCACAATGGTATCTCGCCATCCGCACGGTGTCGATGTCGAATTCCGAAATCGGTGAAGGTGGTGTCGACACTGGTTGCCAATGTCAGTGAAATAGGAAATCTTGTAAATCCAGGCACCAATACCACTGATTCCGCCATTCGGTAGTGGTGAACTTGTAGAAATCAGGGCATCTTACATATGTGCAGGCTCCACGGGTCACGGAGAATCTTGCAGGGCATCTTGCTGACTCCAAAGTCCGGTGGTGGCATCTTGTTTGTCGACTCCTGCAGCCGCGTCATTGTCGACACTGTGCGTATGGCGATAATCTCGCCGTGCGAATAAAAACCCCTCGTTTATTGTATGAACATTTTTCCTTTTTTTTTTTTTGTAGAACCATCAAGTCATTTTACAAAAATAATTGAAGGTTTGTAAGAATCAAAATTCTAAATTGTAAAAGTAAATATTGTATATGGAAGTGGAAAAATATTGTACAATGGGAACAAACTTAAGTATATCGATAATATCTATCGACAATGAGATCAAACTTTATATGTACTTAAAAAGTAAGCGGTGAAGGTGAATACAATATATGGAAGTGGAAAAATATTTCGATAATGAAAACAAACTTGTAACAAGATGCATATCGATAATATCTATCGACAACCAAACTTTACACATGTTACTTAAAAAGTAAGCGGTTAAGGCGAATACCGTATATGGGAAGTGGAAAAATATATCGACAATGAGAACAAACTTTAAAAAAAATATAACGATAATATCTATCGACAATGAGACCAAACTTTACATGTTAAAAAGTAGTAAGAGGTGAAGGTGAATACCATATATGGAAGTGGAAAAATATATCGACAATAATACCATACTTTACATGTAATAAAGAAGGTGAATACCGTATATGGATGTGGAAAAATATATCGACAGTGATACCAAACTTTACATGAAAAAAACAAGGCCTATCATCTAATGTCCTCTTTATACAGAAAAAAAGAAGAAGGAAAAGACGAACTCTGCAGTATAATTAGCGAATGTAAGTTCTTCCAAGCGACCATAGGCCTGTTTCTTTGACGGGTCCCTGCAGAATAACAGTCCAATTAGTAAAATATAATCACATATTTTAGTATTTTACAGAGACATGATTTGACATAGTAGTAGATGCACAATTAGATACAAAGGCAGCACAGATTCACACTCACTTGTGTCTTTGCTGAAGGGAAGACATTCCAAAACCTGAGCGTCTCATCTCCAGCTCCTGTTACTATTGTCTGTACACAACAATTTTCAATCATTCATTCATTCATTCGTTTAGTAATCAGTGCAAGCACATAACAAAATTTGCCTTGCGTAGTATTAATTTGTTGTTTACCTGACCGTCTGGTGATACAGCAAGATACAGAACTCGCAAGCTATGTCCAGTTAAAGTGGCAACCTTCCCCAGAGAGGGATATTTCCACACCATAATCTGGTTCTGTGAGTATCCATGAGTGCTAACCAGCTCGTTCACGTTCTTGCTCCAAGCAAGATTGCACACCTGGCTTCCTGTATCTATACTGTTCAACTGATTCCCATTTGTGGTGTTCCAAAAGCGGATGCATCTGTCTGCTGTGCCACCGCCTGATGCCAATAGCCCGCTTTGGTGGGGCGACCATGTTATCGCCTTCACAGCTGCCGTGTGCTCGGTGAGCTTCAACACTGGCTGCTGAGAGTGCTGGTTCCAAACTAGGAGCTGATTATCATTCCCTCCTGAGGCGAGTTCTCTGTCATCGTGGGACCATTTTAATCCGCACACCTCTGATTTGTGGCCGACAAACTTGCTGATGTAGTCACTAGGAACACGAAGATCGTGCTGAAGTATGCTCCGATCTCTGCTGCCGGATGATAGGATGCGGGAATTCCATGCCAAGATTCCGGCTCTTGTCTGATGGCCACCCATGCTTCTGATCTTTTTGCACTGGCTCACATCCCAGACCTGTTGAGATTCGATCATGAATATCATTGTAATGTTGATATATGACATGACAATGTACCATTTAGAAAGTAGTCACACACTCACACACCTGAACTTGTCCCAAGCTGGTTCCTACTGATATGTATGAACCCTCTTTAGTCCACTGCACTGCGCATACGCCATCGTTTGGTCCCAAATCGCACAATTTTGTCACCTGAGAAAAGTAGAAGACGAATTGATTGAGAATCACAAGTGACAACTTATAGTGGCTTCTGGTTTCCTGAACAAAATAATTTCTTTTACCTTGCTGTTTGATGCACTCCATAGGTAAACGCAGGTGCCTAAACCAACTGCCAGTACATTTTGCGACGACCAATCGACCAAGTTCAAGTAGAAGTCATCCTGCAATGCCGGGGCATCCAAAACCTGCAAATTTCCCAATTCACTTAATCAATCAGTCACACAACCCTCTAACATTCAGCATCTCTAAACATTTCCCAATTCCCAATTCCATCTGCAAATTTCCCAGTTCCCAACCTGCAAATTTCCCAATTCCATCTGTTCTAATGTGTAAAAAGTCGGTGAATTTCACAAGGAGCAATTCACAATCTCTAAACATTCAGCAGCTCCGAATTTATTACTTATGCGACTAAACTAGTCAAAGAAAGCAGCTTTTTTTTGGTACCTTGTGAGGAGTCTTGGGCACCTTCCGAGGAGGCTTGAGCGGGGAGGGGGTCTCGGAAAAGGCGGTATCCCGGCCGGAAGAGGAGGGAGAGAAGGGAGAGTTAGGTGCGGGGGAGTGCTCGGTTTTGAACCTCAGGATATTAGGGCTCCTGGGAGATGCGTAACCTGCACAAGGAGAAGAAGAAGCAAAATCAGGACCGAACAGCTCCTGTTTCAAAAGCCTCGCGTATAACTCATTCGCTCCTCCTCCTTCTTTGGTGGCGGGCGAAGGAGAGGGCTTTTCGATTAGGTCAAAAGCGTGGAGCCTCGACGACGATCTCAACGGGATGAATCTGTCACTGCAGATCGATTTCGAGTTGGACTTTGAAGACGGGGAAGAGAGGCTGGAGATGGATCGAGGGGAAGCAACAGCGTTGGACATCAATCGGAGCGATTGAGTGGTAGCCGCAGGGGAGGAGAAGGTGTCCAGCTTCAGGGACGCTTGTGACATCCCCATCGGCAGATTCAGCCCGCTCTTTCTGCGCTCATCACTCGCGGCGGCCATTGACATCGATTTCTCTCCCATCGCTCTTCCTGCAGATTTGTGTTTTAGGGAAAGAGGAACAGAGGTTTTTCAACTCAGAAGAAGCAAAGAGGCAGATGGTTTTGGTTTTCGTCTATTTAATTTCCGGACTCCCAACGGTCGGAATTTTGGAATATAGGATGGGAGCGTATCCGTAAATTCGACAAGCCTGCCTCCAACGGTCACAAAATTTCACACTGGTTTCTTAACTAGCCGTTGGCTGTTGCCAGCTCTTACTCGCTCGCCGTGGGGTTGTCAATTCCAATTCCTATTTTATGAAATGGATAATTTACATAAACACACCCTTATTTTAGCCTCTTTTAATAAAACTACCCCATATTTTCACTTAAGCAGGACATTACCCTTCATTTTTTTTCTTGGATTTTCTTGTTCATTTAAACATAGCATAAACACGCCGTGTGTGTGTGTTTTGATGCTAGGATTTAAGGGGAAAAAAAAATGGTGTTTGGTAGTTATAAGATTTTGGAGTTATTTTCCCGTTGAAATGACAAAACTGTCCTCACATTACTACCCTCCACTTCCTCTCTACTCAGACAAAAGAGGACAATCCTTCTCCCGATTCCTCAGTCTCTTGAGTTACCAGATAGCATGTTGTCTAGTATCTCAAATTCTTACCTAATAAAAAAAATATTAGTTTTACTTTGAGAGAGATCCTTTCAAGCTTTACTTGCTTGAAAAGGTAAATATATAGATATTGTGGTTAAACCAAAATACAAAAGATAGAACCATAACAAGGGTCCTATGTAGAAAAAAAAAAACATATACCCGGAATGTTTCCTCTATTCCCACCACCAACCACTCTAATCGATATCCACCCCACCGACTATAACAAGTCCAACTAGCCCTAACGAAATCTCAAGAAACAATCACGGGCCCTATCATTCACAACTAACCCTTCGCCACGTGCTAGCCATGCACAAGTGCTTTGCACTTCCACTTCGCATATAGCTTGGACCGGCAACTATCTATAATACGTGTTGCACAAACATTTGGTTCTAAAGGATCATTACAAAAAAAAATCTTGTTTCTATACATCCAAGTGAAATAAATAACTGCTTCAAATGCCATTAACTTTGCTTGGAAGAGTTGGAATTTTTTGAATCCTTTTCAGTTATCTAGCAAACCATATAAGCAAATATTCAATTGTGTACGTCATGCCGACAGAAGATGCCAACCCAATGGAAGATAACCCCCTGGACCTCAACAATCTTTGGACAACTGAACTAGAGATGGTTATGCTCTCCTCGCCTCATCTGCATAGCATATATTTAGTTGCATTGTTTCCTTTCCAGTTTCCTTTCTAGTGCTTCATCACCCTTCGGCCTGTGTGAAGACGGCCTGGAGCAGTTAACTAGACAATAAAGACCCATTTGCGACATTGCAATCTTCCCCAAATCATCTCACAACCCAGTCGCTAACGCCATTCTTCTCCCGAAATAGCTCATAAAGCTTTGCACAAGACAATCCACTCCTGGCCTTGAGGAACGTACAACTCCAGATTGGGCATTGCACCTCCATCCTTGGCTGAGAGCTTCCTTCATCTTCTCTTTCATAACCAGAACAGACTTCTATATCCATATATAATCCACCTTTTGGTGAAGCTCCCATATATCACTACCCCGAAGATGTTTATGATTGCATCAATTGAGCCAAATACTAGGCCTCGTCGAAGCGATGTCCCCCAACACCATTCAAGTTTTACCATTTAGCTTCATTTGGTTAATTTACATTCCACTACAGTATATTTTAATTTGGTTGTTGCTCCAACTCTTGAGTCAGCCACATTTTACCCCTCTATTAGTTCATAACATGCATGATTAAAAGAAATCTATCGGCCGAAAAGACAAATAAGTATATTAAATGATCCCCTAAGACATATTGGTATATTAAAAGATTCAAGGGATAAATATGTATGTTAAAAGTGCTCTTGTGGACAAATTGGTATATTAAAAAGCTTTAAGGGACAAATAGCCCTTTTTGCCTCATTTGACTTCATGTCATTTGATTTTTCTTAATAAAAACATTTTAATATATTTTAAAATAATTATTTCCTTATTTAACTCTTATTCATTTGACTATATAGTCATAAAAAAAATTAAAATTTGGATATATTTCAATCAAATTATAAACTATTTATTTTTTTCCATATGTTTGTAACTAATAATGTTGTATAAAATATTATTACATAAATATTTTATTGTTTTTTTTTGTATAAATACAAAAAAAACACTTATTGCTTATTTTTAGAAAACAATTAATAATAATAATAATAATAATAATAATAATAATAATAATAATAATAATAATAATAATAATGATTTGATAATGATGATTAAAAAAATAATTAAAAAATAAAAATAAAAATAATGATCCGTTATCTCAGGATGTCGGGGCTCGTGCTGCAGCTTATATTTTTACTAGAGTTAGTTTCGTTATCGCTAAGGGAGTGGGTGCCCAGATAGTATCTCGATTACCCACTAATTTCTTGTAAAAATGATTTGATAATGATGATTAAAAAAAAAACTTAAAAAAAAAATTAAAAAAAATAATCATAATAATAATAATAATCGACTGCTTCTATCGTCATTAAGGAGCTCAACAGTTATTTAGGTACACACCAGTTTGGCGTGGGTGTGTTTGGGGGTGGGGAAGCTATCCTCCACTCAGTTAACAAGCTTCTGTTTGATAAGGGTATGGATAGCAGCAGGTTCTTACTTCTGATGGACCTTTCTAATGCATTTAATCTTGTTGATAGAAGCGCATTGATTAGCGAAGTGCGCGTCCGTTGCCCCTCCATTGCTCTGTGGGTTGAATTCTGTTATGCTCAGCCCGCTCGTCTTTATTGGCGGGATGTTTCTTTGCGCTCTTATCAAGGTGTGCAACAAGGTGATCCTCTTGGTCCGCTTTTGTTTGCTCTAGTGTTGCATCCGCTTGTCAACAAAATTAATACATACATCTTATGCTCTTGATATCAATGTTTGGTACTTAGATGACGATACTCTAGCGGGGGACACCAGTGAGGTTGCTAAAGCTCTTGATATTGTGGTTAGGAAGGGTCCGAAGTTGGGGCTATTCATTAACATTCAGAAAACTGAACTATTCTGGCCAACTGTAGACCCGAGGAGCCTCGAAGTTGGTTTGTTCCCGCCTGACATTTCTAGACCGAGTTGGGAGTGAAATTGTTAGGAGGACCGGCCAGCAACAAATGTGCGTTTTGTAATAGCTTGGTTATGAAGAGAGTTGACAAATCGATAGAGATTCTAAAGGTTGTGAGGAGGCTAGAGGATCCCCAATGTGAACTTCTCCTTATAAGGAATTGTATTGGGGTCTCAAGATTGTTGTTTTCCCTCCGAACTTGCCCCCCTCATGCCCTTTCCGATGCCATTAGTTGTTTTGATGATGAGTTTCGAGTCTCACTTGAACATGTTATTACTACAGGGGGTCCGGGGTTTGGTCCATAGCAGTGGCGTCAAGTCACTCTTCCATTAAAACTTGGTGGGTTTGGTGTGATCACTGCGCACGATGTTAGTCATTTTGCTTTCATCGCATCTCGTCTCCAAACAGCTAAGCTCCACACATCTATTTTGAGTAATTTAACGCCATCACCATCTAGATGTCTTGACATTGGCTCTGAAAATGTTCTTACCCAATCCATCTCGAGGTATATGTCACTTGTGTTGGTTCGAATATTGATGACTTGGTTGTATCCCCGGCCCCCAAAAAAATCATGTCAGTATTGGCGGATCGATACTTCAAGTTCATTGATGACAACTTAGTGACTATGCTCAATCTGATGCCAAGGAAGCTACACATTCTGCAAGCTGTGAAAGGGGAAAGAGCGCAAGATTTTTTTGTTGACTGTTCCCATTGAGGGATTTGCTCGGACCATGCCATCTCGACAGTTTCATTCTGTTCTCCCTATGTTTAATGGCTATCCGACTTGTCCCAGTTGTGAGTTTGACAGGATGGACCCATTTGGAGATCATGCTTTACATTGCAGTCGAGGCATCGGGTCTAAGCACCGACATAACATGGTTCGAGATGTTTTGGTAGACATTTGTTATAAAGCGGGCATTGTAGTTCAGAAGGAAGCGCATACTGGTATGAGCAATGACGATGGTGTTGAGATGAGGCCGGGTGATCTGCTTGTTTATGGGTGGGACAAGGGTAGAGACACTTGTATCGATGTGGTCGGGGCATCGTCGTTCACAACTAGAGCCTATGACTCTTTTGTACTTGGCAAGGCGGTCTCTCAAGCCACTGAAAGAAAGAAGAAGAAGTATGCTGATGTTTGTGTTGTTAAAGGGTATGGCTTCATGGCTTTTGCGTTCTCCACATTCGGTGAATTGGGGAGACGATGCTATTGGTTTTTTAAAACGAGTTCAGTTGGTTACGAAAAGCCATGGGTCATCGTCCATTAATGGCGATTTCATAGAGTTGGTTTTACTATTCAATAAAGGTGTTGGAGCTCAATTTGTTACGAGGCTCCCATTTAACTTTATGTAAGTCATCTATATAAACTCTTAATTTAGAAGAGTTTAGGATGATGTGTCAAGCTTAGAGGACTTTTAGGAGTATTGACCAATCATTTTTTTTTCCATTTTTCTTTGATTTTCTTTAATTCTAATTTTCTTCTTCTTTTTCCTTTAATTCTCTTTTTGATTTAATTTTACCAACTATTAGGCTTAATTCAAAACATAAATTTAAAAATAAGAAAACATAAAATTAATATTAGTAATATATATATATATATATATATATAGGGTGTGGTTCAAGAGTACACACCTCTTAGAGTGTATCTTGTGCACAATTATAGGCCATTGATCTTACTAAGATGGAGGATTGAAAAGTTGCCACGTATTACGGTTTTAAAATGAAAAAAAAACAAAAATTGGTTACTGCAACCCAAAGAGAAGGGCCGTAGAGCGCGTGTAATTCATGGGATAATTAAAACCCTCAAAATAATTTGTCTTCTTCTAACCCTATCTCTCAACCAGTGGACCTCTGCGAAGCTTCAACGGCCGTCTTCGACAACCAGTGGTCCCAAATTGACACCATCTCCGGCGATTGTGACGGGCGGCAGCGATGCGACGTCGGTGAATCTGAGCGGGCGGCGATTAAGATTGGGGGCCGAGGCAATTCGTTCTTTCTTCAGTTGGGTAAGCATCAAGTAGTTTTGAGATTTGTCGAATATTTGGGGGATTTGGGCGTATGAAGTTGTGATGTATCTATTGCTCCTTATTTTTCCAGCGATAAGAGGGTTTTTTGTGTGTGGTTGTTGGCTTGAATTGGCATGGTGTTTGATTGAGTTGTGTTAGTTGGGTCGTTGGGTGATTGTTTCCATTGCTTAAGGAAGACCAATTTTGGGTGATTATTTGGGGGTTATTTGCCTAACAAATTGAGATTCAACTGTTGGGGTAGGGGTATTGTTGGCTACAGAATTAGCTTATTTGGTTGATATAGGAAGAATGGTTATTTATTTGGTGAAATAGCAAACTTTCTTCGGATTAATATAAGGTTTTTTTTCTTGAAAAAGGTTACGATTTATACGAATAATGCTTCATATTTAACTGAATAATGTTTCTCATTTCACATTTCATCAGATTATTGAGGATAATTGTAACCGAATATTTCATATCATGACGAATAATGAATCAGATTTCGCCGAATAATTGCCAGATTTATTAACACTTGTAGTCAAAATTCGACACATATGTCTGAATAATTTGTCACATACTATTGAATACTATTTTGTTTGTTTGTCCATTAATCCCAGTCGAATTTATCAATTCCACCTAATAATTTGTCACATTCTAGCGAATAATCATTCTAGCGAATAATGTTTTATTTTTTGTCCGTAAAAAAATTGGTTTTTATAAATGAATAGTCATTAGAGATTCACCGAATAATATTTGTATTTCGTGTACACGGATTCCCATTCCACCATTAATGGCTCAGGTGCTACTCCAGTTGGTACTTGCGAAATCCCATTGTCCATTACCTCTTGCAAAATCATCGTCATGTCAAATTAATTAGAGATCTACTCCCTCATCTAATACGTACACTTTGTGTAAAAATCAACTCCATTTTTCTTTTTCACCAAAATAGCAGGCATTTAAATAATCGAAATCTGAATAGTTCTATTTGAGTGCCGAAAGGCAAGGGTATATGATGTAGGTATTTAAATCATAAAAAAAATTCCAAAATTTACAATTTTTACAATTAAGATTTGAAACAAAAAGATTTGAATATGAACCTACTCCATCTTGTGTTGATCTACCAACTACAACTAACGTGTAAAAAAAAAAAGATTCCCAATGGTCATCACATATTCACATCCAACCTACCACCTAAATGTGGATTAGAATCCATGCTCATTTTATTTAAAATTGAAACGGGTCCCACACACTTACTCTACACGCGCTTTGCCAAGAGAGTATCATCTCCAATTAGGAGAGTACAAGCGGGACCCACCTGACTTTAATTAAAAAGAAAAGAAATCCCCTTTTAATCTTGTCCCTCCATCACAATCAGATCAATGGTCAACAATTGTGCACAAAGTACACCCTAAGGGTTGTGCACAAGTTACCTATATATATATATACACACTACTTTAATCGTTTTCACAACCCAGGAGTTTAATTCAAAATATTTAATTATCTGAACTTTTACAATTATGTTATAATATTAATTTAATATATTAGTAAGATTTTACTTATAAAAAATCGCGCCATGGCGCGGGGATCATACTAGTTCCTATAATAATAATAATAATAATAATAATAATAATAATAATAATAATAATAATAATAATAATAATAATAATAATAATAATAATAATAATAATAATAATAATTATAATAATAATAACGGAAATTTCGCCAGGTACCCCTGGAGTATTGCAATTTTCGCGAGGTATACAACTCTTTTGCATATTTCGCGTGGTGCCCCTGTGGTTTTAAAACATTTCGCTTCGTGCCCTTTCCGGTTCAAGTTAACAATTTTGTGTTATTCTGTTAGTTTGCAATTTAAAAAAGAAAGAAAGAAAATCAGAGAACATACGAGAGAGGTCTTCACGAATCCACGATAGAGCGAAGAGAGGGCGATAATCGAAGAAGACCAAGTCACTGCTCGCCTGCTGCTCGGATCCGGTGCTCGAAGGCCAAGTCGCTGCTCGCCTGCTGCTCGGATCCGGTGCTCGAAGGCCAAGTCGCTGCTGCTGCAACCGAAGACGTGCCCTGCTGCTGCTGCTGGAAGGACTGTCGTGGAAGGAGAAGTAGGTGTTGTGCCGGAGAGCGAAGCAGGTGGCGGCCCATTGCCTCGGCCGGCGACCAGAGGTGGAGGAGAAGAAGCTCCTGCTGCAGAGAGGTAACTGTCAATAGAAATTTTAGATTTAGGTTGAAGTTGAAGCATTTGGGTTTTTTTGTGATATGAAATTCAGGGTTTAGGTTGAAATTGATGGATTTGGAATTTGAAATTTCGTTTCTCAATTGCAATCCGATTTGTTAATAAAATTGCAATTTCGTTTCTCAATTTACTGTCAATAGGCATCCAACAACAAGATTATTAACTGTTACAACAACTGATCTTCGGCTGAAAACTAAATTGCTCAGTTTCTTTGCTAGCTTTACAGCTTACACAACACCAAGAACCCCAATTACATATATCATGCTCATGAGAAGAATTTGGTAATTTTTCTATCAGTTCAGCAACTGAAATTGGAATAATCTGATTCGAAGGTGGATTTGGGGGGAATAAGCCTCAATTTGATTCCAGTAACATCTTAGATTCGGTATTTGATATGGTGAACATTATATATGTCATATTCAAAGTTAGATGCTGCCTTTTTTAAAGATATTTTGAAGACTTTATGCATGATGATATATAGGTGATTTATGAGTGGATTCAGGAAGCTGTTGATTCTCATATCATAGAGCTTGACATAGAGTTTCATTTTTTTATAACTTCAAATGGAATTTCAGGAAGCTGGTATGTTATGTTATTGATTATTGTTTCGATTTCAGAAGAGTATGCTATAGAAATTGTCAATTCGATATTGCTAATTCTCTTCGTCGGGTTGGTATCCATATAAGCCTTCAGTTTCCAGGCATTTTCTAGAGAATTTCCTCTCATTCCATCTTATAATCTCAGTTACTGTTGGATCTTTCAGTGCCACAGGTGAATTAGAAGTGGAATTCATGCTTCACTAAAATTTTAACTAGCTTACTATTTTGTGATGTTAATGTCATTCTAGAGGATCAAATTGTAGTTTAGTTGCTTTGAACATTTTGGCCTATTAGCTCAAAGGGTAGAGCAATGTGTTTTGACACAAAGATATGGGTTCAAATCCCATATAGGCTATTGAGTTGTTGTCTTACTTAAAAAATATGAATCATAAGGTAAAACTGAACACAACACAGCTTGCTGTCTTGACAGATTTGAAAACAAATTTTTATAGCTGAACTCGGAAATAATGAATGTACATATTTTTACACCATTTGATTTATTTTTTTAAAATGAACACAGTAAGAGTGAATTTACATATGTTAAAAACTTAAAATTTACTTTTTTATACGTAACAAAATTTGCTGAATTTACAGATTTTAAAACTGAACACAAATTGTTGTCTTGAATGATTTGAAAATTGATTTTCATAACTGAACACAGAAATAATGAATGTACATATTTTTACACCATTTGATTGATTTTTTAAAATTGAACACAGTAAGAGTGAATTTACATAAGTTAAAAACTTAAAATTGACTTTTTTATACTTAACAAAATTTGCTGAATTTACAGATTTTAAAACTGAACACAAATTGTTGTCTTGACAGATTTGAAAACTGATTTTCATAACCGAACACAGAAATAATGAATGTACATATTTTACACCATGTAATTTTTAAAAAAGAACAAACTAAGAATGAATTTAAATATGTTAAAACATAATTTTTTTACGGAAATTTCGCCAGGTAGCCTTGAGGTTTAGCTTATTTCGCGAGGTATACAATACTTTGACATATTTCGCGTGGTACCCTTGAGTTTTATAATAATTTCGCCTCGTGCCCTACTCTGTCAAAACTAACAGTTCCGTTTAGTTTGAGTAAAAAAAGAAAATTGAAAGAAAAAAGATAGAGACGCGCTATCTCCTTGCACTCGATACCCAAAGCAAACCACAAAAAGGAGAGATGATGCCCACAAAAAGAGGAGGGATTTTGATGACGATAGGAATAGACGACGAAGCCGACTAGTGTGGGTGGCATAACGTTGGCGGCATCTACGACTAGTGGTTCGCGTGAGGAGAGACGAACAAGAGGTATGTTTTCGATTTTCGTTTTAAAAATCCCAAATTTAGGGTCTAGAGATTTGTATTTGGGGATTTTGTGATTGGATTAGGGGATTTAATCTGATTTCCAATACAATTTTAATTTGAGAATATTTTATTGGATTTTTAGGGTTTCGTATTTGAATCGGGGAATTCTACTGATTTTGGGATTTCATTTTCACAAGTTTTTATTTTGGATTGTACTCAATTTTTGGGATTTGATTTCCTATTAGCTTGACTTCGAACTTGTTAATTTTCATCCATTGCAAAGTTGGTATGCTGCAACATAGTGCATAATGCCAGTATATGTAATGGTCTTCCCCAATATTATATACTTGATGTGTCATTGGAATTTTTATCTGATGAACTAGAAAGCTGAATTTCGATTGAAAGGCTTAGTTGGCAGCATGATCAAATATTTTTTCCGCATGATTAAATATTTTTTCAAGGTACTTTCTCGATGTTTACTTGAGTTGTTTACTAAATGGACTCGAGTTGTTTACGAAATGTTTACTCAATACTGTGTATTTACATAATAAATAGATTATGTGGTGATGATATAAGAACCATTGTACCTAAAACTAATGTTGTTCAGGGGCTGTTGGTGTAGGTGAACATCAAGAAAGAACTGGAAAAAAGGAGGAGAGGGCATGTATGACAGCATCTGCTCAAGGTGCATCAAGTATGCAAGCTAACGTGGCTGAAACTACTGAGAAAAGTACTCTTCCCCTGCCCTACTCTGATGATAGTTTCATTGAATGAATGTGTTTAGAATGCAACACTCTTCCCCTGGACCTTGATCCTGAATGTGAGAATGAAGGCCTTCTTGTATGTATAATGGGCAAAAGCTTAAGGGTTCCCATGGTGTGACTTTAGATGCATTGGACATAAGTCTTGTATGGTTTGGATTAAACTCTTTGATCTTTATATGTGTTTTCAATGAAGTCTATTAGCTCAAAGGGAGAGCAATGTGTAATTACACATGATGTGGGTTCGAATCCCACGTAGACTTCAAAATTAAAAGTTAAAAAATTAGCAATTTGTTAGAACAAAACCTTACATCTCTAAGTATAAAACTTTAACCTTCCCAAACTATCAATTTGGGAGTAAGCCAACTTTCACCTATAGTTCAAAATTACTCTTTTTTTTCATGATTCAACAAGATGAAATGCTTGTAGCCTATGTAGGATTTGAACCCACATCTATGTGTATTGAACACATTGCTCTACCATTTGAGCTAATAGGCTAAAAAGTAAAATATTCCAGTTTCAAAATAGAAAGGGATGTGAATTTGGTAAGTTTCAAATTTATCCACGAATGCCTCAAAACTCCCGATATTGCAGCACTACGCCACTTTATCCATGAATGTCATGCTAATGACAAACGTGCCACAGAACAAACACGAAGCTCAATATTACCCAAGAGCGTTGGCAACAAGTTCAGCCAGAACAAACATAAACTTTCAGAATCCAGAACCTTTCAAGAATGGACTGATGTGAATATGGTTATATCTAACACAAATGCCATCGATTTCAGCCATTTTTCAAAATTCAGAAACTTTCAGAAACTTTTCAATTCCTGCACTTTTACAAACTGACAGAATTCACCAATTCTGTAACAAACAGACCTTCATTCAATCGAGAAACAAGAAACAAACAGACCCTCATTCAATCGAACAAACCCTATGCACACAGAAACAAAGAGACCCTCATTCAATCGAAAAACAAGAAGCAAACAAACCCTTATTTTCATAAACAAACAGACCTTCATTCAATTGAAAAACAAGAAGCCAACACACCCTTGGTTTCATAAACAACAGAACCTATGCACATAGAAACAAACCGCTCGTTCAATCAAAAAACAACACGCAAACAGACCCTCAGTTTCATAAACAAACAAAAACAAGAAGCAAAGATTCAAATCGAAAACAAACGGACCCTATTGCACACATCTAATTCCAATTGCAATTGCACACAGAAAATCAAAGATTCAAATTGAAAATCAAAGATTCCAATTGCACGAAGAAACAAGAAGCAAAGATTCAAATCGAAAATCATAACCCCCAAACCCCCAAATTCCCCAATACCAATTGCATACAAAACAGAATTCGAGCAGCAGTTTCAATTCTTCCCCGATTCCAATTGCACACGAAACAGACCCTCAGCTTCAATTGGAGGACGATTTGTGGAGGATTCGACACCTAAATCCTCCCCTGCCTCACCCTAACCCCAAAATCCCCAAACCCTAGATTATGGTGCATATACTCACCTAGCTTGGCAGTGACGATCGCCCTTCGAGCAGCAGGAGCAGCGTTCTTCTTCGGTTGTAGCAGCTCCGACGGTCGCCCTTCGAGCAGCGCTGTTCTTCTTCGCGGTCTTGCTCTCTATTCCGCTCTGTCGTCCGCTCTCTCGGCTGTTCTTTTCTTTTCTTTCTCTCGTCCGTTCTTCTTCGTGTTTTTTTTTATCGCAAACTAACGAAGACAGCCAAGCTCTGATAGAATTAACCATAAAGGGCACGAGACGAAAAACTTAAAAACTACAGGGGTACCATGCGAATTATGCAAAAGAGTTGTATATCTCGCGAAAATTGCTATACCTCAGGGGTACCTCGCGAAATTTCCGTTTTTTTTATAAGAATGAATTTACATATGTTAAAACTGATTTATTTTTATACTTTACAGAACTTGCTGAATTTACAAATTACTGTCTTGACATATTTGAAAACTGATTTTTATACCTAAACTGATTTCATTTGTATCTTTGATTGAATAAATGAACAAAATCATCTCAAGATGGACTTGCATATGCTTGGAATGAAATACAGAGCCCACTTGGTCAGCACCATCCATATGCCAATGGCCAAGCAAATTTTACAGCGCCCCACCATATCTATCATCAAGCGCGACTGCCTCTGGATGGTAACTACTGTATTTTTTTTCATATTCCGGAAACTAGTCTGAATATCATGAAGTGATCATTAAAGATGATATATATAAATGGTAGTGTTTTTAGATAGTAATGTTATCCTCTGTTGTATTAGTATTAGTAGTTAGCATTTGCTTTACATAAATTTTATGATATGAAAGTGAATAATTGTTAGTACAAATTATTACATACATGTTCTGTTCTATCATTGTGATAATGAGAGAAGTTCAACTGATGTCGTTATCTTCCTAAATGAAATTAGTGTATTGGTGGTGCTATGGTTTACTCTAATTACAACATGGATTTTCTGATTCCTAGTTGATGAACTTACATGTACTCTTCTCTTGTAGCTTCTTTCTCACTACTTCTAAAAAATACTTTAATTCTTTTCAAAAAGGACGTTTCTGGGGTATGAGTTTTCTTATGGATTGTTTCCAACTCAAAATTAAATCATTTTAGTAATTTTCATGTACTTATTTAACCTATCATAACTTCCAACTCTATTTCTCTTATTAAGACATGTTTATCTTGTTTTCTTATTTTGGGTTTGGGTTTTAAAAAGTGAACCCTGACAGTGATTGCTGCAACAGATTAGTTGCTGTTCAAGACAGTAGATGTTAGCTGCTCTTCTCCAACCATATAATTTGAGGTATCATTTACTCATACTTTGTATAAATGATGCAGAGATAAAGTAAAAGTTATGCATGTTATCTAGATACTATAGTCTATGTGGGATTTGAACCCACGTATTGTGCTTAAGCACATTGCTCTACCGATTGAGCTAATAGACTAAAAATTCCAAACCACTAGGCCAAAATTTTCAAACCAAGAGTAAGTAATATGCCATTCAATATTTTTCACTTACAATTCAAAATAACACAATTCAAAAGTAATTCAGCAATTTGACATTTATATGTATAATATCAATCAACTAGGAGAGCAAACCCCAATTCAATTTTCATTAATTCAACTGGTGTTTTTTGGTTTCTTCATATGCAACTGGGGAACATGTAACAGAAACCCCCGGTTGGAACAACAATACATAAAATTGTTCTCTAAATATAAACTCTAGATCCCACTTCGAAGATCCTCAAACTTTAACCCAACCCAAAAAACTCCAATTCAAAAAAAGCTCTGAATCCTGAAAGCCAAAATCTCTAAAGCGCGAGAAGAACTTACCTAGATTGTGTATTGACCTTAGCAGGGGCGATTCGAACAAGATATACACATATTATGGTTCGAAGACAACTTAGATAAACATATTCAAAGTATACCAATTTCAAAGTATATTGGCAAACCCTAGATTATGGTTCGAAGACAATATAAACAGATTCGAAGACGATAAACCAATTCGAAGACAATATACAACGATTCACCGCTAACCCCCAAATCCCTAAACCCTAGATTATGGTTCATACCTCGGCGGCGGCGGTATCACCCGACACAGCAGCGCCGACGTCCAGTGGCGAGCTCCGACTAGGTGGCCTTCGTGCTCGCTCGCTCTGGTTTTCTCTTCGCTCTCTCTTTCTTTCTTCGTTCGATAGGCGAGCTTTTTTTAAAAAAAAAAAAAATCTAATGTGGTTAACACGTCTGTTAGATTTCTACCATTAAGGGCACGATGCAAAATGTTACAAAACCTCAGGGGCACCACACGAAATATGTAAAAGAGTTGTATACCTCGCAAAAATTGCAATACCTCAGGGGTACCTGACGAAATTTCCGTAATAATAATAATAATAATAATAATGAGGAAAAATTACCAAAAATATTACCAACTATCACTCGTGAACCAAAAATAATACGAACTTTATAATTGACAATTTGATGTACAAACTATCACTACATTAACAAAAAATAATACGCATGAAAAATCCGGCAAGGATTCCGGCAATAGTTGCCACGTGTACGCCGGAGATGCCATTTGGATGCCATCACTCGTGGACCCAAAAAGGTTGTAGGTTCTTCTAGACCCCTTGAACTTTTACATATGGATTTATGTGGTCCTATGCGAGTCAAATCTCCCAATGGTAAAAAGTACATGCTCGTTGTTGTTGATGATTTTTCTAGATATACTTGGGTTGCATTTTTAAAAGAAAAATCAGAGGCCTTATTTGAGTTTTCAAAACTTTGTAAGGAGTTGCAAACTTTAAGAAACGAGCCCATAGTGTCAATTCGAAGTGATCATGGTAGGGAGTTTGATCAACTTCAGTTTGATTTGTTTTATGCTAAATATGACATCTCCCATAATTTTTCTGCTCCTAGGACACCTCAACAAAATGGGGTTGTAGAACGAAAGAACCGCACCCTAGAGGAAATAGCCAGGACTATGCTGTTAGAAAATGCATTACCTAAAACCTATTGGGCTGAAGCTGTTAACACAACTAACTATATTTTGAATCATTGTCTTATACTTTCCATCTTAAAGAAAACTCCTTATGAACTTTTCAAAGGCCGCAAACCACTTATATCTTATTTTAAACCCTTTCACTGTACTTGTTTTGTTCATAACAATGGAAAAGATAACCTTGGAAAATTTGATGCGCATAGTGATGAAGGTATATTTCTTGGCTACTCCACAAGTAGCAAAGCTTATAGAATCTTCAATAAAAGAACCCAGTTAGTTGAAGAAAGTATACATGTTATATTTGATGAATGCAATGACGGTTCTTTGAGTGAAAGTGTTGCAGATATAGATCTTAACATCCATGTAGAGAACGAGGAAGGTGATGATACTGCCACCAAGAACACAGAGAAGAGAAACATGCAGGAACAGATTCTCAACACTGAAGAATTGGCCCAAGGTGTTGAAGATTCGTCTAAAGGCCTTGGTGTCCAATCCAACAGTGTTGAGATGTCAGAAACTGTTGTAACTGAACTTAACAGGACCACGGAGTCAGATATACCTCAAATCAATCCTGCTGGTGTGACGAATCAAGGAGCTGAGACTAGCAAAAGAAAATTCAAATACTCCTCATCACACTCATTAAAGGATATCATTTCTGACCCTACATCTAGTGGTCAAACTCGTTCTAAACTTAAAGATCTTTGTGCTTTTCACGCGTTTGTTTCTCTGATAGAGCCAAAGAAGGTAGAGGAGGCCCTTTAAGAGCCAGACTGGATCATTGCTATGCAAAGTGAGCTTAACGAATTTGAAAGGAACAAAGTCTGGACCTTGAAGCCTAGACCAAAGCATCAATTAGTCATTGGCACACGATGGGTATTTCGAAACAAGCTAGATGAGAATGGTAAGATCGTGAGGAACAAAGCAAGGCTTGTTGCTCAAGGCTACAATCAAGAGGAAGGTATTGATTGCGAGGAGACCTTTGCTCCCGTAGCCAGGCTTGAAGCCATTCGCATTTTACTAGCATTTGCATCGTTTATGAGCATAAAGTTATATCAAATGGATGTCAAGTGTGCTTTTCTTAATGATTTCTTAGAGGAAGAAGTTTATGTGGCTCAACCCCCAGGTTTTGAAAGTTCGGAATTTCCTAATCATGTTTATAAACTAGACAAAGCGTTTTATGGTTTGAAACAAGCCCCAAGAGCTTGGTATGAGCGCTTGTCAAAATATCTTTTAGAAAATGATTTTAAAAGGGGGTTGATCGACAAGACTCTTTTTATCAAGACCAAAGGAAAGGACATTTTGGTTATTCAAATATATGTTGATGATATATTGTTTGGTGCTACTAACACATCTTTGTGCAAGGAATTTTCTGACATCATGTGAAGTGAATTTGAGATGAGCTTGATGGGTAAACTCAACTTCTTTTTGGGATTACATGTTCATCAATCCAAGAAAGGAATCTTTGTCAACCAAAGCAAGTACACTAAGGATCTCTTGAAGAAATTCAAGATGGATCAATCCAAAGCAGCCAAGACACCCATGAGCTCAACATTATATCTAGATCAAGACAAGACTGGGAAGAGTGTCAATCAAAAGGAGTATCGAGGAATGATTGGATCTTTACTATATCTTACAGCTAGTAGACCTGACATCATGTTTAGTGTTTGCATGTGTGCTAGGTTTCAAGCTGATCCTAAAGAATCTCACCTCGTGGCTGTGAAGAGGATCTTTCGATATCTCAATGGCACTAAGGAGCTTGGTTTGTGGTACCCAAAGCAAAAAGATTTTACATTAATCGGATATTCTGATGTAGATTTTATAGGCTATAAGGTGGATAGAAAGAGCACGTCAGTATGTTGCCAATTCTTAGGAGCATCCTTGATCAGTTGGCATTCAAAGAAACAAAACTCAGTTGCTCTATCCACTGCTGAAGCCGAATACATAGCAGCTAGAGCATGTTACTCCCAAATCCTTTGGATAGCTCAACAAATGAGAGATCTTGGCATCAACCTCAAAGGTATTCTCATTAAATGTGACAATACAAGTGCCATATCAATCACAAAGAATCTTGTTCATCATTCAAGGACCAAACACATTGATATGTGACATCATTTGATTAGGGATCATGTTGAAAAATGTGATGTGTCCATATCCTTTATTTCTACTGATTATCAATGGGCTGACATTTTCACTAAGCCTTTGGCAGAGGACAGGTTCACCTTCATTAGAAGTGAGATTGGAATGCTTAACAAGGATTCACTTTCGTACGGGGAGCTTTCCCTTTACGAAAGTTCTACTTAGTGTCAAGACCTTTGAGAATTATGTCAAGGTTTGTGATATGAATGGTAGAGAACAGATATCGGATCATATATTTGGTTAATATATTTTTAGATATTTGACCAAATATAGTTTTTAATGGATTTTAAACTTCTTTATATATATATCACATATTTTATTTCTCTATCCGAGTATGTGTTTTAATTTTGGGAAAGATATTTTCGGATTTATTCCCTTCTATTTTAAATTGTGAGAACAAGGTTTGAATTTCGAATTGAAATATTTTCAAAATGGCAATGTTATGATTACCCACATTGGAACCATAAACCTGTCCCATCAACTTCATTATCTCACTCTTCTTAAACCCCAAACTGTACCCGTTTCTCTCACCACTTTAGACTTATCTAAACCCTTTCCAATTCGTCTTCTTCTTCAACCTCTCAACCTGTTCTGAAACCCTAGCCAAATATCTTCATGGCTCCCAAATCAAAGAAAGCCTCCATACCCAAACGTCTTGGCGCCACCCTCAAGGGACGCCAGGCCACTGCTACCTCCCCTCAACCAGAACCCATTCCACAAGCAATCGTCCCAGCTACTATCCAAAGCACCATCGATGAGAGCACGACTACAGTAACCAAGAGTTCTCTGAAGCGCTCAGCGAATAAACCTCTCAGTGCTAAGCAAAAAGGGAAAAAGAAAATCATTGTTGAGGAGGTGGACGAAGAGGAGGAAGAGGAGGATCTAGATGCGATTTTGGAACGAGATGCCGCCAAGGAAGCCGAGGAAGAAGCTTTGAGAAAGAGAAAGGTCGAGGAAGAGGCCGCGTTGACGAGGAAATTGGCCGAGGAGGAGGCCGAGAGAGTTCGAAAAGAGGCTGAGAAGGAGGTTCCCACTGAGGAGGAACCAGAGGAAGAAGAAGAGGAGGACGACGAGACCGGTGATGACGAGGATGTTGAAGGAGACAACAATGAAGGGTCCGCTGAGGACTCGGGGTCTGAGGACGAAGAGGATGAGGAGCCCGAACCTGTTCCCTCTCTTTCTCCTCCTCCTCCTCCCCCGTCTCCAAAGAAGCGGAAAGCCCCAGCAGCAAAGCCTCCATCTCCCAAGCGTACCAGAAAGAGCACTCTCAAAAGTCTTGAGGCGTCTGCCAAGACGACTGCTCCCACACAGGCTCGCAAGAAGAATGCTGATCCACCTGCCCTTATCCAGGTAAACCAATCCTTGCCATCTTCATGGTTTGAAAATGCTGAGATGGCTGGAAAGTGGGTAGATGAGTTTCGAACTCGTAAGATTTGTTGTTCTGATTTTTTAGATCTTGCGTTCTTTGAAGCTTTGAATTTGCCATGCATCTCTGTACTCAAACAATCCCCTGCCTGGACCCTTCTCAACCTTGAAGCTATCTATTATCCCCAACTTACCCGCCTGTTCTACATAAACCTAAAAGCCAAACACAATGCCGACGGTTGGTCTTTGGAATCCGTCGTCAAGGGAGTTAGAATCTCTTTCAACTCCATTGACTTCGCTGATTTCCTTGGCCTACCTAGACCTTGTCCACCATCTCCTGAAAACCCCACGAAAGAACAGTGCAACGCCCTTGCCCGATCCAAATATCTTCTACCCGAAGCATCCAACAGCACCTCAAAACAGCTTACCCACTCATCCCTTAACCTAGAGGCAAAAATTATTTTCATGCCTCCTACCCCGCTTAAACTCTGGCTCTCTCCTTACCGATAATGCCATGATCCTTTTATACCGCATCTTAAATGGCCTTGATCTTGATCTGGCCAACACTATTTTCGGATCCATGGCTCACACTCGAAAAGCCAGAAAAGGAACTCCCCTCCCCTTTGCCACCCTTTTGACCCATATCTTCAAAGCTTCTGGATTCGATTTCAAAAATGAAGAACAACAACGTCATATGGGTAAGTTCGACTCCAAAAGCTTTGAGAAGATAGGCATCACTCGGTCCTCCCAAGGGACTTGGAGTCTTGCCTCTCCCTCAAAAGCTCTTCCCACTGCCTCATCCATTGATGAACGCATGGACAACCTGGAGTTGGGCTTGGAGGAAGTTCGCCTGGATATCAAGGAGCTGCACAATGAGTTTTTTACGGAGATGAGCGAGGTGTCCAAGCTGCTGCAAGGTCTGAGGTCGTTGCTCACGGATGATGCTCCGGACGACGAAGTTTAACCCTATCCTACCCTACCCTACCCCTGAATCTGAAACATTGCTGGTTTTTGGAAACTGTTTCAAAACTTTTTGGTGACTGTTTTACCTCCTCCCTTTGTTGAAAGACAAAAAGGGGGAGATGATCTGCTGTGGTTTAGACTTTGAAAACTTTTTTAACTGCTGTGAAGGTCTTAGAAGACCTTGTTTTGTTTTCAGTTGGATGTCTTTCACGTTTTAAAATTATGATCCAACATTCGTCTAACCCATGCAGGTACTTAGTCCGATGCTTCTTATATTATATATGTTTGACTAAGTTGCAGGGATGCACAGGTTTTGTCTTTCATCAAGGGGGGGATTGATAACTCCACTCCCTTGATGAAAATCGGAATAAGTTTCAAAGGCTTTGACAGTCAGTTTGTGTCAAAGGTCTTGAAGCTACAACTGTGTTGATGAAACACAAAACCTGTACTCGATGTTATTATGCTCGAATATTATTTTATATTATTATATACTTCCAGATATTATTTTATATACTAACATTTCAGGAAGTTGTTTGAAAATTATCTCCTTCCATAAGCTTGAAATCAAGAGAATTCAAATTGGAAGATCATGGCATCCGAGTTTCAAAATATAGAAGATCATTGAGGTTTTTTCCCAAGCCACAATCAGTTCTAGCCGTTGAAGAAGATCTCTAGGCGCCGAGTTGATCTGTATAAGAAGGAGATGAAGAAAAGAGGACAGACACATTCGTTGAACACAAGCTCTCATTCGCACTCAAGCCTTCAAGTGAAATCTGTCTTCTTCGTGTGCTCTCTGCTAGTTCTTAAGAGTATGTTATTTCATTTCAAATCATTTGAGAGTTACATAGTGAGCTTATAGAATATATTTCGAGAGAGTGTTATACTCAAGAGTTTGTAACTCAGGAAGTAGACACTAGGCGATTGATTCACTAAGTGTAAGAGGATTGTACTAGATAGCTGAGAGAGGTGGGGCTCTTCTAGATTGGTCTAGGACTCCAAGGGAACGTGAGTTGACTAGATTGCAATTGTATAGGAGAGAGATTTCTCGGTGAGCTATTAGGATCCTAAGTCTTGTGAATCAATAAAAGTCGGTTGAATCCTAGGGTTGTGGAAGAACCCTAGGCGGGGACGTAGGCCAAGTTTGTGCCGAACCTCGTAAACAACTCATTGCGTTCTTTACTTACTTCTCTACCTTATTTCCGCACTTGGTTCAAATTGTTTAATTTTGTGATTCAGGTTTTCAGAGAAAAGACTAAGTCAAATCCCAATGGGTTTTGCACGAGCTTCAAAAGTCTTGAGACTATCTGCGAAAAACCGGCATACTCTATTCAACCCTCCTTCTGGAGTATCTTTATATTACTTTGTTTTACATTATCAAACCTTCATTTGTTTTATGAGATATCTCCCAAAGCTTGTAAATTGTTCAAAGATTAGTGTCATGGAAGCTTTGATTGAACTCGACGATGCAAAATTGGATTCATTAGAGATATAGCATGAAATTGTCTAGTAAAGGGAAGTCAAAATGAAGTGCATATTTTTATTGAAAACCATGAAAGGATGTAAAATTTGATGTTGCTTTTGACAAGTTGCATGATAAGAGGATGGAGGACTTTATATTTCCATATATGCTCTATGTTTATATTCCTTAGCCATACCTATGCTTATGCATCACAAGAGCCATATTATGCTTTATTTCAATTATTGCTCCACATGTTCTAAATATTGTCATTCTTTACCTTATTTCCTATCCGGGGATTATGTTGAGAATGATGTTACATTATGGAGATGTTATATGGTATTTGTGTTGTTATCATTATTGGAGTTTGGCGTAATTGTTTGAAATATATGGAAAATTTAATGAGTGAGAAAAAATCTGATCACCTCTGGAGATAAAGGTAGATCGACCCTGCTTGTTGAGATAATAGTTCAGCGAGATGGGACACACAGGTGAGGAGTCCAAAGCACTAAGTATCCGGGGTCATTCATGACACCCATGCTTGCGCCTCGCGAGAAGGCAGTGTTGAGGTTAGAGAGGTAAAAGCATAATATTGAAAAAATCATTGAGCGATGAGCAAAAGGTGAGAAATCAAAGGAAAAAGGAGCGTAGTATGAAAATTTGGAAATACTCCATTTCCCCGGATCATTAACACCACATTGCCAAAAATTGCTCACCTTTAGCTTTTTACCTATCTATTATTTATTGAGCTTAATTGAAGTCCTCTTGATTATTAATGCTTTGTCACATGAATTGTTTTTGTATAACCCTCCTTTTGTGAGTAGATGTTGTTTTTTATTGCACATGGATGGATTTGTGACATAAGTACATTTTCAAGGATGGTAATTGATTGCGGGGACATATAAGAATGAATCTATGATGTTGAAAGTTTTGATTTCTTCCCCTGAATGACCATCCAAGTTATTGCTTGGGGACAAGCAAGCTTAAGTATGGGGTGATTTGATGTCCATATTTTGTGCCATGTTTTATACTTACTTTAATATCGATTTCTGCATGCATTTCATACATTTGGGTTAGAATAGTACAGAATCTATATAGTTTATGCTTATTTGCCAAATTATGGAATCTACATCAATTTCTGTTTAATTTCGCATAAATCGAGGCAAATTAAAGTAGTTCAGAGAAAAGGGGAAAAGCTCGAAGCCAACTACTGAAAGTCTGAGGTCAATGAGTAGTGGAACCAGGAAAAATCGAGCTGGAAGCAAGAAAACCGAGTCAACACACACTGGTCGATATCGAGTAACACTAGTCGATATCGAGTTGGCCAGTCGACATTCACCTAGAGTTGACCAGAATCGAGGAAGAAGAAGAGCAGAAGTCGATATCGAGGAAGTCAACTCGATATCGAGTGCCTGAAAATCGAGTCAAGATCCAGCATCGACCAAGGAAGCTGAGCAAGAAGATTCAAGTCGATATCGACCATCACAAGTCGATATCGAGTAACAGTTAGTCGATGTTCCTCTCTGGAGCCGAATTCGAGTTGCTGAGCTAAAGCGAAGAAAAGCCAGGTCGATATTGAGTGAGGCTACTCGATATCGAGTGGACCAACAGTGGCCGATTTCGAGCTTGTCCGAGTTCTTGTTAAGGTTCTATCCCGAATCCAATGGAGATATTTCCGAGAGAAGATTCCCAACACATGAAGATTTTAGATATTTATCTTTTTATCTATCCTAAGGGTTGAACAATTAATTACCCTAGGATTTATCTTGTTTTATCTAGTTTAGATTTATTTATTTCCTAGTAGAATTATATCTTCTAGTTAGATAGAGATATAGATAGAATTTACTTCCTTGATTAGCAAGGATTGGAAGCCTATAAATAAATCCTATGGGGCTAGTTTTTCAGTAATTCAATTCTAGAGAGAGAGAAGGAGGAGAGTAGAGAGAGAGAGTGGAGGCCGATTGAGAGTTAAGGAGCGAGAGCAAATTGGCTTCAATCGGTTGTAAGCTTTTATTTAGTTTATTAATGCAAAGTTATTTCCTTTTATTATTGATGTCTTTTCCTGCGATGAAGAGCGAGTAGTCCACCCACTTCTAGGGTCGGGGCGAGCCCGGCGATAGCCAAGCGTGTTTGAGGTAAAGACTCGACCTTTATTGTGTTTTGAGCATCTACTACCCTTTATATGTTTATTACCTATTTAATAGAGATCCATGTTAACAACTTGGATTATAAACATAAAATCGGTAGATACAATTAGGGTTTCTTGAAAGAGTTGTCTTATTGTTGAAAAAGGCAAAAGCTTGGTCCTTCGATGCGATTGCATGATTATCGTTATTTAGTTTGCCTTATGCATGTTTGGTTATCGTTGTTGCAAACCCCGATCTTGGAAGTTTTCTTTCATACATAGTTCATTCCAAAATCCACAAGCTTTGTCTTTTATTTTCGTACTACCCCTACTCGATATTGACCAACCTCTGGTCGATATCGACTTCTAATTCTCGATCTACAAAGATCGCTGCTTGTGTTTCTGTAGTGAACAGGCCAAAATCGACTTCCCTAGGTCGATATCGAGTGGTCCCCTGAGTCGAAATCGACGTGAGATTCTTCTGCTGCCAAGGATCCGCTGACCAACTTCCTCGAGGATCAATCCTGACTTCCTGTTGCTAAATCGGGAGGAAGTCTTGTAATCATTTGCGTGGGCATAATCCGGTAATTTGATTTATATTCTTATATTTTGAACTCGATTTCCTTTTACAACAACATGTTGCATGATAAGATGATGGAGGACTTTATATTTTCCATATATGCTCATAGTTTGTTATATCCAAGTCTTACCTATGCTTATGCATTTCACAAAGCCATATCGAGCCTTATTTCATATTTTGCTCCACATGATCTAAATATTGCCCATTCTTTACCTTATTTTCATCCGAGGATTATGTTGAGAATGATGTTACATTATGGAGATTACTATATGGTTTTGTTGTGTTGTTGTTATAATTATTTGGAGTTTGGCAAGATGAATTGAATAGTATGGAAAATTTAATGAGTGAAAGAAAATCCGGTCACCTCAGGAGATAAAGGTAAATCGACCCTGCCTGCGTTGAGATGTTAGTTCCGCAAGATGGGACACCAAGGTGAGGATTCCGAAGCACTAAGTATCCGGGGCCATTCATGACACCCATGTTTGCGATTCGCGAGAAGGCAGTGCTGAGGTTAGAGAGGTAAAATCATAACATTGAAAAAAAGCAATGAGCAAATGAGCGGAAGGTGAGAAATCAAAGGAAGAAGGAATGTGGTATGAAAGTTTGGAAAGTACTCCATTTCCCCGGATCATTAGCACCACATGCCAAAAATTGCCCGCATTTAGCCTTTTACAAATCTACTCCGTATTGAGCCTAAATTAAAGTCATCTTGATTATTAATGCTTTGTCACTTATGAATTGTTTTTGCATAACCCTCCTTTTGTGGGTAAAGTTGCTTTTTATTCACATGCATGGATTTGTGACACAAGTACCTTTTCGATGATGGTGATTGATTGTAGGGTTATATAAGAATGAATCTAATATGTTGAGAGTTTTGATTTTTTCCCCTGTATGACAATTAAAAGTATTGCTTGAGGACAAGCAAGCTTAAGTATGGGGTATTTGTTGTGAGCTTAATTTGCCATGTTTTACATACACTTTTATATTGATTTTTCCATGCATTTCATACATATGGGTTAGAATAAAACAGAATCTATGCAGTTTATGCTTATTTGCCAAATTATGGAATCTACACAAGTTTCTATTTAATTTCGCAGAAATCGAGGCAATCTACAGCAATTCAGAGAAGAGGTGAAAAGCTCGAAGTTAACTACAGAAAGTCCGAGGTCAAGGAGCAGCTAAACCAGGACAGATCGAGCAAAGGACGAGGAAAGAAGCACTCGACAGAAGAGATCGATATCGACCACTCTGGTCGATATCGAGTCAAGAAAATCAAGCCCAGATACCAGGAATCAGCCAGAAAGATGGAGCGGAAAAGACAGGTCGATATCGACCTATGTTGGTCGATATCAAGTGAAACCTGGTCGATAATCTTGCCAGAGGCCGAGATCGAGTGTCAGAAGATGGAGCTGAGAAGATAGGTCAATATCGACCATATTGGGTCGATATCGACTAGTATACAGAAGCCGAAATCGAGTGAATCCGAGTGGTGAGCTGGCTTTCTTCCACCTGAAGCAAGAGATGTTCTATCAACTCAAGAGGAGATCTATCAAGTTCTATCAAGAGAAGAAGGATTTATCTACTTTAGATATAGTTTCCTTATAGATTTAATTCTTTTATTTCCATGTTTTATCTTAATGATATAGATAGATAATTTTAGATAGAGATATAGTTGTTCTTTTCTCGATTCAAATTGAGCTTCAGATCGATCTGATAAAAGATCTATATCTGCATATTGTGTGTTTCATGGAAAGAATATTATCTCCTGATCGTCAAACAAACAAACAACTGTCTCCCGCTCCTCCACGAAGGCTGAATATCGTGCACTTGCAGAAGCTACTTGTGCATCTCTATTGCTTCAAATGATTCTCTCTAAACTCCAGATTTTTCTACCTCAAGCTCCCAAACTCTGGTGTGATAATATTGGGTCAACTTACCTAGTAGCCAATTCGGTTTTACATCTTCGGATCAAGCATTTATCCTTGGATTATCATTTCGTCAATGAGAGGGTCCGTTCCAAATCCTTGCAGAATGGTTTTGTTTCTTCTAAAGATCATACCAAGTATTTTGTCTTGTTATGCTCCTATCTTTGCCTGCGCTAGCTTGGATCGAGGGTGGGGTACTGGAGCAAGTAAATCAACTGTAGAAACTTGAACAAGGAAGTCACGTTTCCCTCTAATGTGTACTCCAACTGCATTAGAAGTAACTACATTGTACTGATGTCCTAATTAATGGTTCCGCTTGTAACTGTATTAGAAGTAACTGCATTGGTGAAGTCACTTCGTCTCCCCGTCAATCCATATTGAGCCCCTTTCTCCACATTTATTTTAATATTATTTTAAAAATATATATAACTTGTCTTATTTTTGTACAAATCACCATTAAACTCATTATTCAATTATCTCATACTAAAATAATAATAATTTATTTAATGACAGTAGCTTTGTGATCATACTAAAATATATGCACATGTGTATATTTTCATCCTTTACCGTATAAATTGAAAAATGGCATCTCATCTAACAACATTAATGGTTGTCGATTGACTATCAATCTTAAGAAAATTTATACTAAAAATGAAAATTAAAATGCATGGTTAATAGATTTTCCCAAAGACAAAAACTTTAATAAATTGCAAAATCGCATACAGAAAAGTTTCATCATTATATATATAGAATAGAGCATAAAATGTTAGTAATGTTAGGTCAACTTGTGAGTCTGAAGCACAATGCACAAGAGTATTCAATAAAATCAATATACGTATAACGTATGCTTCTCTCCAATACACAACCATATATGATATATTTATAGAAATTCAATTCAACAAACGTAAACTAAAGACGAACCTGCACGTCCACCCTTCCCTTTAGAGTTTAGGCCTTAACCAAGTTAAACAGTTTGCAACGTACTACGGGAAGCAAGCTTGCATAACTTTAATCTCCACTAAATCACTTGTCTCCAACTTTTCATCCATCTTGTATATGTACCTGTCCTCCACATGGACCCGCACAAACTCCAGCTCAATAGGAGGGTCTCTACCCATCTTCATTTTTTTCCAGATTCCTGGCACCTTGGCGTAGGCCTCGGCAATCCCCTCCACACTAAACGTATTAATGAAAAGATTATTCATTTCGCCAATTTTGGTAAATGATTTTCCGTTAACCACAACACACATCGTCTTTCCCATCTCATCGACATTAATCACCGTACTCGACAGGATCAGCGTAGGCTGCAGCTCTCCCAAAAAGAAGTCACGCAAACGCTGATAGCAAAGAACCACCCCCGTCGAGGTGACAAGGTAGGCTACCATCCATGCGGGAGTAGCTAATTAAAGTATCTACAGTCCCAACATTCCACACTATTGCAATTACCACAAAGAGGGAGTCATCAATTGATTCTCCGGGTGGAATCGGAAATTCTCCTGCACACCTTCCTTTTCCATCATGAAGAAGTTGCCACACTATTCTGATCTTGGAGGGATGCTTACGGCTAAAATTGTGTTTAATTTCTTCCCATTGCTCTGTCTTGGAGTCAAACATCATAAAACCTCTCGAACCCAGTGCATAGATGCGGCTGCCCACCACCAAGTGAGAGTATATGCCTTTCATTCTTCCATGGGTGATAGATGGAATTTTGGTCCAACCCTTACTGTCATACAAGTTGAGAAACTCATGGGAACTTTCCTCATCACTATAGCAGTGAAGAATCACGCGAGGAAAGGAAGAGATCACATGTATTATGCCATCAATCTTCTCGACTATAGGCCAGATTTTGGGATCCTCCAGATTGGGAATACTGCACCCACGCCCAGAGAGAATACCGTCGTCATCCACAGACAAGCCCTGGATGGAACGGGATAAGCCATAGAGACCATGTTTTTTCAAGAGGGACTTGTAACGACCCAATCCCCAGGGATAGCGGCAACGGCCGACATCCACGGGGCGTAGGTGCTCTGGAAGGACCTGTCCACCAATGACATATGCAGTAAAACCCAATTTGAACAAGCCTGCTGAGATAAGACGTCCCCCCTCCACCATCTTGAGGGTAGAGGCCTTAGAAAGGGCCGGTGCGCTAGCGGCATCCTCGTACCGGTGGTTGCTCTGTTTGAGTTCCAAGCAACATATGACAAGGCCATCCGAAACACACAGAAACTTTGGCTTGCCAAGTGAGTGTCGCTCATCCAGGTTTGCAACCTCCCTAGTCTCACGTTCATCCATGCTTGACCTGAATTCCTGGAGTATTAAAATACATGGTCAAAATCAAACTTTGCCAACAAGTTGAGAAGTAAAATAAATATAAAACTGAACAGCAGGTGTCATCCATAAAAAGATAAAAGATGTAAGAATTCTGAAACTCTCAATCACAAGTCTTGTTTTCCTGCAGAAGTTATTGGGTATTATATGACAGTTCAACTACACTACCTAGTACCTACCTATAGATGAAAAGGTTCAACCTGAACATATCAAAATATCAAGACTTGAAAGAGGTTAGAGCAAGTATAATGTAGGTCCTGTTCCTGTAATTTTAAACACCAAAATATTAAAAGGAAGGTGTCACAAGCACTAGGAAAATACCCCAGCCTTCGACTTCCCAGTGGATTCGCTAGCTTGTACACTTGGCTGGTCAGCGGGGCTGGCAGATGGATCAGTCTTATCAGCCTCCTTGATGGGTAGAACAGCGGTGCTAGCACTCGCATTGAGCAGCTGGGGTTTCAAAGGAAGTTGTCCTGAAGACATTTCCTTGTACAATTTCTCAAGCAAGTTCATGTCATGTGCAACAACAGACTTGTAGCAGAGGGCCGCTTTTTGTTTCACGTTCAGTAATTTACCTGCAGAAAGAGTTTCTTCAGCTTGTCGAATGAGATTTTGCTCGTAGTCCAGATCCCAGATACGATCAATGATGTGGTTGAGTAAATCGTTGCTTGTGGTGGTGCTGGTTGGGACATCGGCCATAGCTGAAGGCGGTGATGGATTTAGCAGGTTCTGCCGAGGATTGGAAAAGGGTTAAATGATATAAATAGGCGAGGTAATAAACAAATATGCTAACTAAAGAAGAAGAAGAAGATGTTGAAGAAGAAAACAATTTAGTATAAACATGGAAGGACAATGTATTTTATACTCCAGGTATTCAACCCTAAAGTTACTCAAGAGTGGTCCTTTTTTTTTCCATTATTTTCTAGTGAAATTCATAAGCAAGTATATGAAGCCCACTGCTAGAAACAGGTCCCACGGTTGTGGGATTATCCTCATTAATTGGAGTGTGGAACAGTAAAGACCAGAACCTGTCTAATTCACTTATGAAATAACTGAAAAATCAATTTAATAATCCTTTGGGAAAAGACAACACAGCGCAGAGGCTAAATACAATCCCAGGTTATGAAGTTGGGGGAACTAATTCAATTGATACTCTAGAACCATACTTTCTAGTGATTAAATGGTTAGGATTGATAAGTTGTTACACCAATTTTAATGGCAAACAATCAAACACAGAATTTTAAACATTTCAAGGGAAAATTTTGGAATATGAAGATTAGGAAAAATGGGCAAACATACCGCTGAGAGGGAGAGAGTGAAGCGGAGAGGTATGGAATCCAAACTCTCGGGATTTTGGCAAGCAAACAGCCGACGAGAAGGACGCCTCCAGCCTGAGAAGAAGCAACAGCAGGAATTAGGGATTTCTGGTTTTTTCTCCCAAAGGCCGTGTTTTTCTTCCTGTTTGATAGATGTGGCAGATTTATGATATATATATATATATATATATATATATATATATATATATATATATATATATATATATATATATATATATATATATATATATATATATATATATATATATATATATATATATATATATATATATATATATATATATATATATATATATATATATATATATATATATATATATATATATATATATATATATATATATATATATATATATATATATATATATATATATATATATATATATATATATATATATATATATATATATATATATATATATATATGGAGTGGTTCCCTTATGCACGGGGTGTACTTTGTCCATAATTATGGACCGTTGATGGAGAGGAGATAGAAGGTTTGGATTAAAAGGGATTTTTGTTTTTTTCTTTTTAATAAAGTGGGACCTACCTGGCAAAAACAAAATCAATCTCTTTCGCTTAGACTACTTAGGATGAGCAACCATGGAAGGGGTTACCTTGGTAGAAAGAGATAACATCTTCCCTTTTCTAATTTTGTTTTTCTTTTTCTTTTATGAAAAAGTAACATCTTCTCTTTTCCATCCATATTTATTAATTGTAAACATGTGTAAAATGAAATAGAAAATATATTTATATTTCATTATTTTTTTAAATAAAATATCTCATTGATTTAATTTTATTTTTCTCTATAATTTGAGCTCAATTTTACCCTATATATACCCACATCTTGATCTATTGTAGTTGCACTTATTCTCACTATGGATCACAATAATCTAAATAACCCACCCATTCCAAATATGCCTTTTGATCCAAATCTTCTAAAAAATTCTCAATTTCACGTGATGTTACAAATATTTAACAATCATTCAACACCCGAATGCCCAAGGCTATGATCCGAATTTATAGGTAGCTCGATTAGTATTTACGCATGTTATAATGTTTCTAATTTTGTTAATTTTAATCTAGATGTAATAAAATATATTTATATCAAGTACTTGCTATTTTTATTTATTTATAAAACTATAAATAAAAATAATTGACAATAATATATGATGATAAAAATATAATGAAGAAAAAGATATGTAAATGAAAAGGAAAAGTGAAAATAAATTTGAAAAGGTGTAAAAGAGGTTTTCCATGGTTGTGGAGGAAACCTTTTAGAAAGAGGTAGAAAAAGTGAAAATAATTTTAAACAAAAAAATAAATAAGGTGTAAAGTTATGATAGGAAGAGGGAAGAAAAAAGGGGAAAGAGGTTTCCCCATGGTTGCGGATGGTCTTAGTGCGTGTTTACCACCCTCCTCCCCCCACCTTGCTTTTTTTCTAGTTTTCTATTTTTTTTTTTAAATATGTAAAATATTTGTGAAGAAAATCTGTTTTTTTTTCCGGTGGAAAATAAATGTTTTTTTAAACCAACCTAACTTAGTTAGTTTTACATATTTGGTAATTCCACCGAATAATGTTTCATTTGTTACCGAATAATTTTTCTATTATTTTTTTTCCATTTAGTTCATATAAAAAATTATCAATTCTATTGAATAATTTATTACATGCTACCGAATATTGTTTTTTTTTTAAACAATACTTACCATTCGAATATTGTTTTTTTTTTAAACAATACTTACAATTAATACGAATAATGGTTCATATTTCACTGAATAATGTCTCACATTTCACCGAATAATGTTTTGTTTGATGTAGTTTATCAAACCGAAGACTATATTCTAGCGAATAGTGAATGAGATTTCACCGAATAATTTACTAACTCATACCAGTGGTAAC